>CABHPP010148512.1:5132-43390 GCA_902168425.1 Peromyscus attwateri
TCTCTCTCTCTCTCTCTCTCTCTCTCTCTCTCTCTCTCTCTCTCTCTCTCTTTCTCTTTAGTCTGGGGATATCTGCTGTTGTTTCTTACCACCCAGGCACATTTGGCAGTCTTTATGCCTCCAGCTCTGTGGTTAATGGTTGGTAGTCCTATAACAACAGCTAATTAGTTATTTAATTAGAGACTTTGAATGTGTCATGGAGATACATAGAGAGGAAATTGATGAAAAAGGGTGTGATTAGTAGAGACAGGAGAACATGGAGAGGGTTAGGAGGGAAAGCATCCATTTCCACATGGGGTTCTCAATCCAGTAGAGTTGAGCATGGCTGTGGGGTGAAGCCTCAGTCTTCTGGAATTGGGGACAAATTGAATCTGGTGTCCTCTGAAACTTAAGGAAGCAGGGTCCTGTTGGGTTTGATGTGCATGAGGAAAAATTATCTTGAGGTGAGGGAGTAAAGGGCTTGAGGTGGGATAAGTGAATCCAGTGAGAAAGGCCCTCAAGCTTTGCAGCTGTGGAGTTACAAGAATTACTTCGAAGGGGGCCCTGCCATTTAGGGGAAAGGGGTTAGGGATGTTGGTCTGGAGGAGAGAAAAGGACCTGATCCCCAGTGTTCTGGAATGTACAGGGGTTGGTACATGGTCAGGGTAGAGAGTGGTTAGTAAAGTTCCATAGAAGAGAGTGGAGATGACAGAGTAAGGGAGTGAGTAGGTGATCTGGGAGAGGTGAGGGTTTGGCTGAGAGACTGGGAGTTAGAACTGGCCGCCCATACATGAGCTCAGATGGTGAGACAGGAAGTGATCAATTGGAGGAGAGCCCAGAGCCTGAAAAGAGCCAGAGGCAAGAGCTTTACCCAATCGAGGTAAAGCTGTGTTCCTGTGACATTTTAACAATGGTGATTTTTCAGGAGTGGTTAGTTTGTTCTATCTTTCCTGAGTACTGCGGATCTTACGGGATATGAAAATGTCAATGAATGTTGAGGACTTTAGATAAGGTTTGGAAAATCTGGGAGGTGAATTCAGGACCATCATCTGACTGGAGGGAGGCAGGGATTCCAAATCTGGCAACGATCTCCCAGAGAACGAGGTCAGAGACTGTCTGAGCCCTTTAGTTAGTGGTTGGGAATGTCTCCACGAAGCCTGAGAATATGTCCACTAAGACCAGGAGGTACCTAACTTGTCTGATTGTGGGCATGTGGGTGAAGTCAAGTTACCAGTTAGTCCCCAGGAGGGAGCCTCTGGCTTGGTGGATAGGAAAAGGAGGACTGCAGTATCTGGAGCTGAGGTCTGACATTTGACAGATTTTACAAATGACAGTAATAGTCCTTAAGAAATGCAAGTCCTTAGGGGCGGGCTGCAGGTGGGCCTTGACAAAGTGAGACAGAGCTTGGTTATTAGGATGAAAGAGCTGGTGTAGATAGGACAGAATTTGTCGAGTGTCGGGGGTGACAGTGGGGATGTGGGTTGTAGTGCAAGGATTTCCTGTGGTGGGTGAGGTAAGCCTGGGCCTAGGAAGGCTGCAGCTCTAGCTGCCTTGTCAGTTCGGTTATTTCCCTTAGAGATGATGGGGTTGTTGGTCTGGTGAGACTGGCAGTGAGTGGGTAATCCCTATAGCTGTGAGGAAATGGGAGGCTTTTAGCATGGCCGTAATTTGACCTGAATTGGTTACGGACCCTCCTTTTGTTGTGAGCAGTCAGCACTCCTTCCAGATGACAGCATGGGACAGGAGGATATGAAAAGCATATTTGGAGTCTGTATAAACATATAGGGATTGTCCTTGTGCCAATCAGAAGGCACAGGTGAATGCTATTAGTTTAGCCTAGTGGTTAGTGGTGTGGGCAGGCAGGGCCTGTGCCTAAATCACCTCAGTATCTGATGCTATGGCATTGCCTGTTTTTCAGATCCCCTCATGTAAAAAGGAGCTGCCATCTGTGTGCCAGGTGTAGATGTCCTGAGGCAATGTGCCCTCCTGTGTGTGTGAGGGATGGGGCAGTAGTTCTTCTGGGGTTTCAATGCAAGAATGAGATGGGGAGTGGTCAGTGTTAGTCAAGAAAGAAGATTTGAGATATTGAGGGTAGGCAAGATTGGAAAGTAAGTGTGGCATCTTCCACTAGGGCCACCTAGAGAGAAAGAACCCAGGAAGGAGGTAGAGTTTGTAAGCCTTACAAGTTAAGAGGTGGGAGAGGGTGTGAGGGGAGAAGATAGTGGTGGGTGACCCAAAGGTTAGTTTTTTGAGTCATGAACAAGGAGCTCAGCAGCTGCTAAAGCACATATGCAGGGTGCCCATCCCTAGGTGGTGAGGTCCAAGTTTTTTAACAGATATGCTACTGGTACAAAAAAAGGTCCCAGTTGGTGGCCTAGGACCCCAAGGACCTATCCCTCTTTTTCTATTACATAGAGGGAGAAGGGATGGGTTAGATCTGGGAGATGTAGTGCTGGGGCCTGGAGGAGGGCCTGCTGGAGCTTCTAAAAGGACTTAGTGAGTGAGAAGGGGTTCATGTGAGGGCCAAGGGCTGCCTCCTATAAGGGGTGGTCAAGGAGCGAAAAAGAGGGGATCCAGAAATGTAAGAAGCCAGCTATTCCTAGGAACGATAGAATCTCCTTTTTAGTAGAAGGGACTGTGAGAGACTGATTAGATGTCTTCTATCCAAGATAATTACTTTTTGGGTTGGAGTAATGGTTAGTCCCAAGTAGGTGACTTGAGGAGTGGACAGTTGGACCTTGGAAGGTGAGACTGTATAGTCCTGGCTGGACAAGAAATTTAGAAGAACAGAGGTGTCTGTTTGGCTAATTTGTAGAGACAGACTGCAGAGGAGAAGGTCATCTACATACTGTATGAGTTTTGATTTTGGGAGAGACAAAGAGAGTAGACCAGAAGCCAGGACCTGACCAAATAGGTGCAGGCTATCTGGGAACCCCTGGGTAGGACAGTCCAAGTGAGCTGGATGGAGAGGTGGGTGTCAGGGTCAGTCCAGGTGAAAGCAAAGATGTTTTGTAACTGAGAGGGATAGAGAAGAAAGCATCTTTGAGATCCAGAAATGAGAAATGGGAGGTTCCTGAGGTGATAGTGGAAAGGAGTGTACAAGGGTTAGGCACCATGGGGTAGAGTGGGACCACTGCAGAATTAATGAGCTGGAGGTCTTGAACCAGGCGGTAGGTCCCATTGGGCTTCTTAACTGCAAGTATAGGGGTGTTAAAAGGAGAAGATGAAGGATGAAGTAGTTTTTTCTTAAGAGGTCAGAGATGATAGGTTTAAGTCTCCTGAGTCTCTGGAGTGAGAGTGGGTACTGGGCTTGGATAATGTACTAGGTAGGATCCTATAATTGGATGATGATGGGGGAATGGTGTCTATTAACAGAGGGGCTTTGGGTATCCCAGATTTGGGAGTCCACCTGGGAGACTGGCATAGGAAATGGCGTGTTGGAACCAGTAGGGTGGGTGGCCAGGAGGAGGAAGAGGAGGAGGAGGAGGAGGAGGAGGAGAGGGGCTGGTGAGTCTGGGGTCAGGAGAATGGGAGGGGGAACAAAAGAAATAGAGGCCCCCACTTTTTCCCGGTAAGGGAAAAAGACTAGTTGGTACTATCAGGAAGGAATGAGTGAGAGGAATACCCCTGAAAATGCAATTGAGTGGTGAGATCTGGTGAGGTAGGTAAGGTTATTCCCCTACCCCAACAATAGGGAAATGAGAAGGAGAGGTGGGTCCCTAAAACTCCCTCAAGGACTGAATAAGTCGCCCCATTGTCCAGGAGGAAGGGGATGGACCTCCCTGATACCATGATGACTGCCCAAGGCTCCCTGTCAGAGATGACAGTGGTCATGTCAAGGGAGCCTTGGTCCCTTCCATTGTCTATGGCCAGGTCTAAAAAGTTGGCTGGAGGGTGGTCTGCATCTGATGTCCCTATGCCACAAGGAACATGTGGGTAGTCAACAGCCCAATGTCCCTCTTGGTGGCACCTTGGATGTGGCCCAGGTGGCCTGTGGGGAATAGGGCAGACCCAGTACCTGTGACCCTTCTGACCACATTTGAAGCAAGGACGCAGTGATGCCCCAGTGGGCAAGGGATCCCGGGCAGTTGCTGAAGCCAGTTGGATGGCCTTGGCCAGCATTTGCTATTTCTATTTACAAGCTTTTTCATCTCTCCCATGGTCCACCTTGAAGGCCAGTGCTCAGACTTCTGCCTGTGGGGTTAGGGGTCTTCTCTCCAGCTGCATAAGCTTGGCCCTAATGTCGGGGAAGCTCTGGGAAAAGAAATAGGTCATAAGGAGTTGTCTGCCCTCTGGGTTTTCGGGGTCTAGATCATTTGTTTATGCAATGGCAGAA
The DNA here is from genome assembly GCA_902168425.1 of Peromyscus attwateri. Taxonomy (NCBI): domain Eukaryota; kingdom Metazoa; phylum Chordata; class Mammalia; order Rodentia; family Cricetidae; genus Peromyscus; species Peromyscus attwateri. The sequence continues at coordinate 9,448 of CABHPP010148512.1, forward strand.
GTTGTCACTATATGAGAGAATTTGAAATTGAGTGTACCATTCTTTGACTATTGAGCTCTACTGAGACCAAGCTGTTTGCAATAACACGATGAGGCTTTAAAGAAATCTGAGTCTGAGAAGGAGGAGAGAAAGTGTTTATAGGCCTAGGAGGGAGTAAGGAATCTTGGGCATCCCCAAGTAGACTGAGAGACTTGTCAGAGAGAAATATCCTAAATTACAGAGGAGAGGTGTTAGCATTCAGGCATTGACGCTGGCCTGCTATCAGGGTCCTGCCAGAATACATCATCACTTACAGCCGCTACATATTGCTCTCCCTATGTACATGTGCTACATCCCCTTATAAAAGGCAAGCCCCCCCCCACCTCTCTCTCTCTCTCCTCTGTTCTCGCTCTCAGAGACAGGTCTTTGTGTCCCCTCCTCTCCCCCCAGTAAACCTCCCATGTGAGTTCTGTTACTTTCCTTCCACCTTTAAACTACAACAGTGGTGTTGAGACTCTGGCAGGCTCTCCTGGCAGTCCCTCCCACCTACAGGCGATCTGAGGTACACTGGTACTGTTCCAAGTCTACCTGCAACAGCCTCAGTTTCCACCTAACTGATTTCCACCTAACTGATCACTGAGCTCTCCCTGCCCCCCCCCCAACACCGCCAATGATTGGTAAGTTCCCCTTCTCCAGTTGGTATAAACATGGGAGTGACGGTTGAGTGTCTGGCACTCCTCTAGTGTTCTTGGAGGCAGAATACCCAACCATGGTCTTTAAGGCTACAGTTGACCCTCTTTGCTGACATTCATTCTTGGCCATTTCCCAAGAGTGAGGCTTACTCTCTTAAGCATGGTTTCTTGCCTTTGGGCCCTACCCACAAGCTCTGGTACCAGGCAACCATGTCTCTCTCAGGCTTGAAGCCCTCAGCCCCTGTTCTTTGCATGACGAGTACTAAACAACTGTGTCTGTTCAGCCCTTGGCTCCTGTTCTTTGTATGATGACGTACTGAACGGCTTGTGTCTACTCAACCTGATCCTCCCTGGATTCCTGGGATGCTAGGAATTTCAGGCCTTTGAATCTTATTTCTCTACCTCATTCATGAGAACCGTGTCTTCCACCATACCTCTAAACTCTCCCTGGGATGCCTCTTGGAAAACCTCAGACCTCTACACTTAGAACCCGACTTAAGGGCTTCTAAACTTATCCGCCTTTGCAGTCAAGTCTGGTCCCAATACCCCTTAGATAATCAATCCAAATGGCCACTTGGTGGCACCCTATATTCTGATATTTTATGGGATCTTTGCAACTTCTACCAGCAATTGGATAGATGGCAGTGGGTACCCTATGTCCATGCTTCTTTCTCATATCTTCACTCCAAGCCCTCTCTCTGTTCTTTCTTTCTGTTCCTCTACTCAGCTCCTGTTAGCTATGAAGCCTGTTAAGGTGCATGTCCCCTTTTCGTTAAGTGAACTCTCAAATAGAGGAAAGACTGGGTTTTTTTTAAAGAATTCAATGTTGGTTGCAGCAGCAGCAGCAGCAGCAGCAGCCTGCCTCTGCAGCCAAAGCAATGACATCATCACCTGTCGCCGGGTCCCTTTCCACCTGTACAACACGTGCAGTGCATCCTTTGAAAGTGCCCGCCAGGCACAGCTCGCCCTCTTTGCCTCTTCTTTCCTCTCTTTCCTCTTTTTTTTTTTTGTCTCCTGCTTCTCTTCCTCTTGTCTGACTACCTCTCAAGTCAGACCTCAAGTCCTCACTCTGATGCAGCCTTCCACTCTCCTCCTTCCCCAGTAAACCTCTTGCACTAACTCTGCTGTGTGCGGAGTGTTTGCTTAGTGGCATACTGTGGCAGGGCCCACTGAAAGGTACCCACTTCATGCTGGGACCCTGCCTGCCTGCTCCACTCACACAGACCCACTCTTCCACCTGCAACCAATCTGCTTTCTCATTCACTGACAGCCTTGCTCTCCATTCAATATCAACAATTGGGTCTCTGGCGAGGCTACCTGCCTCTGATCATTCCCCTGGGTGTGAGACTTCATTTCTTGAGCACAGTCTTGCTGTGGGATGTTCTGTATGTCAAATGTGTTGCTCTGATTGGTTAATAAATAAAACACTGATTGGCCAGTAGCTAGGCAGGAAGTATAGGGTAGGCGGGACAAGCAGAGAAGAGAATTCTGGGAAGTGGAAGGCTGAGACGGAGAGACACTGCCAGCCGCCGCCATGACAAGGGAGATGTAAGGTACTGGTAAGCCACGAGCCACGTGGCAAAGTATAGATTAATAGAAATGGGTTAATTTAAGATAGAAGAAGTAGATAACAAGAAGCCTGCCACGGCCATACAGTTTGTAAGCAATATAAGTCTCTGTGTGTTTACTTGGTTGAGTCTGAGCGCCTATGGGACTGGCGGGTGAGAGAGATTTGTCCTGACTGTGAGCCAGGCAGGACCAGAAAAACTCCAGCTACACAGTCTTCTCCTCACTTTCTGGCTCTTCTCAGAGTCCTGGTACCAGGCGACTGTGTCTCTCTCAGGCTCAGAGCCCTAGGCCCCTGTTCTTGCATGACAACATACTGAACAGCTTGTGCCTACTCGATGCGATCCTCCCTGTATCCCTGGAATACCAGGATATCCAGGCCTTTGGATCTTCTTCCTTTGCCTCATCCTTGGGAACTATGTCATATACCGCCAAGCTCCCCCTTGGGATGCCTTTTGGAGACCCACTGACCACTCCTTTCAAATCAAATCTGGCCTCAGTATTCCTTGAACCAGGCAGTTGAGGAACCGAGAAAGAATTCCCCCACTTTCTTTTACTTTGCTCCAAGACCTGCTTGTGTCTGTCTGCTCTTCCTCTCTAAATGTTCTGTCTATGTTTGCTGCAATATGGGGGTCAGAGATGGAGAAGCCAGCTTCATCTTGCTCAGCATACACTGAGAGACATGCCAGCTCCTGGCAGCACCACTATTTCCTCCAAAGAAGATGGATGGGTAGACAAGAACCCCCACCTGGAACTTACTTTAAATGTGGCAGTGCCAGCCACTGAGCAAAAAAAAAAAAAAAACAAAACTAAACTAAACAACCTGCCTTTCACTTGAATTGCTGCCAAGAGCCTCTCCAGACTGAAAAACAGGACACTGGGAAATCGATTGCCATGCTTTGCCTAGACAAGGTAGGCTGCACCCCCCACAAGTTCCTACTCCACAGGAAAGTCTGTTGGGGACTTCTAGGACTGGCAGCTAAAGACTGATGCTGCCCTGAGACCTCTGCCCCCAACAACCATGGAGGACTTTGGGGTGGCTGTCTAGGTAGCCAGTAAGTCTCTGTCATTTTTAATAGATTTGGAAGCTGCTTGCAATGCACTCCTGCTTTATCAGGTAAAATTTCCTTCTCAGAACTCCGATGTTTTACGATTAGGTTAGTGGTAGCTTTGTCAGCTTAACAGCAGCAACCAAGGCTTCAGCAGCCTTCTCAGTTCTCTTTGTGTGTAAAATTCAGGCTATAGGTCTCTCTCTTTTTCCTAGAGCCACTACTAAGTCTAGACACAATTTACCTTGTTACCACACTCAGCAAAGAGATAAACTCACCGAACAGATTTCAGTGTAACTTTTTACCACTCTGTTATTTAAAGGAACTTTCTTTACAATGACTGCTCTCAGTGGTCAGCCTCCTGAATCTCCTGGAGAGAAAGTAGTAGACTGAACATAATCGGTGAGACCAGGGCATGAGGTGGGGTGGGGGGAGCAAGAGGGGAAGAGAGAGAGAGGAGAGAGGGTAACCAGCATGCACCATAGTTACACAGTTAGCCATTTTTCCTGAGTTTCTTTTGGACCTGACACTGAGGAAGCCCTGGATTGATTCAACTATCAACAGCTCCCTCCTTAGTTTTCAAAGCCAGACTTGTGCCTGACTTCTAAGAGACTCTTATTTTTCCTAAACCAACAGTTGTCTCCTAGAATAATCGAAAGGATCATCAATGTAAGCATTCCAGTCATCATACTAAGTGAATGCTGAAGGATGATAAAGGGGTTGAATTTTGTTCAGAAGGGAAAACTGCACAATTAGAGAGGGAACAATCGATACAGGTAATTTAGAAGTGTCCCCCATTCGCTTGAATAGAGGGACTCCAAGTGACATGGTTAGCATAACCAGGGAGAACAAACATAAAAGGGTGTCCATGGTACAGTTGTTTATCTTTTTCAAAAGTCGTATAGATGATCTCCTTGTCCAGGTCTGTAGCTAACATCCAAAGGTCCAGTTGAGTCTTTTTTCCCAGGAGACATTATAATAGGACGTGGCCAATGAGGGGAATCCCAGGAAATTATCCTTATCCAACTCCAGTAGGCACCTCTGGGACTAATGGACCAGCACCCCAGGCCATCTATTCGGAGGCACAGAGTTCTTTAGAACTGTGGACTGTACCCAAGGGGAACTTCTGTTCTGAAACCAGGGCACTGAATTTTCACTGTATGCTGGGAAATGACCATGAAATGGGGAAGCCTATGGGTGATTAGAGACTGGAAAATTCAAGTGATGAATGAATTGATGATATTTGAAAAGCTGTACATCCTACCACTTTCCAGGCCCCAGAGCCATAAGCCTTATGAGTCACTCAGAAGAGGGGGACACATTTGTATTGACCCACCAGTGACAAACAATAGGAATAGTGGGTGGTATCCAAGTATAGTTCAAGAGAGCAGTTCGGGGCCCCGCATGAGAAGCACTAAGACCAGTTACACCAGCCTAATATTTTAACTATCATGTAATATTTTAGTAGCCAGATATTTTAAAATAAATCTTAGTTTAACAACCATTTTAACCAGTTATTTTGTAATTGTTAATCTCAGACCTTAAAAACTTTAATATTGTATATATTAATCTTTAAGTCTTATCCATTATATACCTTAAATAACTTACTCAGATCTTTTTAACTTACAAGCCTTTTGGTTTTTATTCTATAAATATATTCATCTCAACATCTCCATCTCAATCTTGATGTAAATCCTTATCTATTAAAATAAAATAATTTATATTTTTGTTATAAAATTTTATCTCATATCTTTAATATTTTAATACCATGTCTTTTTATCTTTATAACATTTTTATTTTTTTAACTTTTATTGGTTCTTCGTGGATTTAATATTATGCATTTCAATCCCACTTATCTCCCCATCTGCCCTCTGCCCTTGCAACCTCTCCCACAAATCAAATCCAAATTTAAAAGAAAAAAACAAAAAACAAACAAAACAAAGAAACAAAACATACAAACAAAAAAACCCAAGAATCTTGTGGAAGCTGTAGTGTGGCCCATTGAGGCCCATCCTCATTGCCAGGAAACTTTGGTTTGACTCGAGGCCTCTGGTTTCTGCTACACCATTAATAATGGGCTCTCACTGGGGCTCCTCTTGGATATCCTGATGTCATCCTATGTGATGGAGGTCCTGCTGTTTTGGATCTGTAGGTTCGTCTCCTTCAATTGCTCTAACAATTCATAAAATTAGTGCATGATAGGGTCAGCGAACTCAGCTCTGGTTCTGGGCCTGGTTGGTAGCTCGGTAGTCAGCTTGCTAACTTGCTATCATCATCACTACCCAGATGAGCTCTCCAGCACTGCCTAGGCTAGCTCACCCAATGAAGGTGCAGGGCTAGTTCTCCTGCTCTCAGGTCCTCAGGTCTAGGTCCCCCTCACTCACATCACCAGGGCCAGATCTACTGTTTTGCCCAGGCAAGGTACAGGGTCCTCTCTCCTGATGCTGTAGGGGAAATATGGGCACATGAGGAGGTGGGGTGTCAACTCTCTTGCTCTCACACCCTCAGGGCTGGCTCACCTGTACCCCTGACAATAGAGTCAGCTCTAGTGTGCTGCCCAGGTGAGGTGCACACCTGTAGTGAGGGGTGGGGCCATCTTTCCTGAGTAGGGGAGAGGCTAGCTCTCCCCTGAGGGGTAGGGCCAGCTTGCCCTCTGCAGTGTCCAGTGAGGGGCAGTACCAGCTATCCCAGGGCTAGTGAAGGATGAGCCTGGCTCAGCACAGCATGGTTCTAATGACTCTCGTGCTAACACAGGCCATGGGCATCACCACAGACCCCAGTTGCATCAGGACCATAGACCCAGACATGGTCCTTGGCAACAGCTTGAGGTCTGACATCACCATGCCCCTCAGGGTCTGGTCAGCCACCTGAGACCATGTTGGTGCCCAAGGGCCATGCTGCCATGGGGGCCATATTGCTATGAGTGGCCTGCACCTCTCCATCTCTCCTGCCTCTCCATCTCTTCCACCTCCCCATCCTGTACTCTCTTACCAGAATGGTCTCCATCCGCCTGGCCCCAGGGCTTTTGGTTGGGTCACAGGTGATGCTTGTTTGAGTCTTGCCTGCCTCAGCCATAAGGGATGGCTCGGAGCTGTTGCTTTTCCTCTCTTCCATGCCCAGTCCTAGAGACCTCAGGCAGCACTTAGTGTGATGGTACCCGACTTGGTATGATGGTATCTGGTTGATTTGCGACACCCCAGACCAAAAAGTCTTGGAGGGGGACATCTGTGTGCTCTGATGATTCAGGCCTGGAAAGGGCCAGGCCACCCACATTTTTATTTTTAAATAACGTAAAAAAATTTATCCTTATCAAAATTTTATTTTTTAATATCATGAGATATTTTTATATATATTTAATATCATGAGATCCTATTTTTATAGTTGTGTAGATAAATCTTCTCCTTTTTTATTTTTTACATAAAATTGACTGGGAAGGACTGTTTTGGATCAATTATCACTTCAGGCAAAGGCAGGCCATTGAGGGACCATGGTGCCTAGGAGCCGGAATACTCTGTTGTTATCTGAGCTGGGACTCTGAAGTCTGTGCAGTCACTGCAGTGAATTTAGACTGTTCCACCCCTGCCCCCACACCTCTGCTGTAAAATCCCCTGCTGTAGTGGGGGAGAAGGATCTAAAAAAAAAAAAAAAAAAAAAAAAAAAAACAAAAAAAAAAAAAAAAAAAAAAAAAAAACACAAGCAGGCTTTTTTGTTCAAAATGCTTTGTCAGGGAGTCCAAGCTCTTTGGGTTTCTGCAAATGAAGGATGGAATTCTTTAATGTGGGATCTACTAATCCTGTCTATGATAAAGGAGGAAGACTGGCTCAGCTACAAGTGTTAGAGCTACTTTTAGGTGATTTTAAATCTGCATCATCAAAAACAAAATACAAAAAAAAAAAAAAACCAAACAAACAAACCAAAGCAAAACACCAAACAAACAAAAACACCTTCTCCTCATATTCTGAGGCATCATAAAGCCAAAGTAATTGGTGTCACTTTTTTGTCCCTGGAACCCTTTATCTTGATATTTTGACTTTTCATTTTTATCTTTTGTCTCCCAGTCTGTTTTGGAGTAGATTTATGACCAGATTTCCCAGGATGGGTAATTCCAATTGAATCATCTTTACACTGTGGATCTAAGCACACTCTAATCAAATTTTACAGCACAAATCAGTCAATATGAAACTCATGTGGACCTCGTGGGCAATATTTTGTCTTTAAACTTTTGCCTACCTGTTTTCACGTCTTCAAACTTATAAAACCTTATTTTAGGGAATCAAGGGCAGTCATTTTTTTAATGAAAATAAAGAATTTTTATAAGCATTTTAGCACATTATAGAAACTAGAATACAGAAGTAAACAAAGCATTCAAAGGAAAAAATACACCTGTCTCAGTGAGGGTTTCTATTGCTGTAAAGAGACACCATGACCACAGCAACTCCTATAAAGGAAAACATTTAAAATTTGAGTGGTTTACAGTTCAGATGTTCAGTCCATTATCACCATGGCAGGACATGGCAGCATATAGGCAGACATGATGCTGGAGAAGGAGCTTAGAGTTCTACATCTTGATCTGCAGGCAACAGGAATTAAACTGTGACACTTGACAGGGCTTGAGCATAGGAGACCCAAAGCCCACCCCCACAGTGACACACTTCCTCCAACAAGACTATACCTACTCCAACAAGGCTACATCTACTTCAATAAGACCACACCTACTCCAACAAGGCTACACCTACTTCAACAAGGCCACACCTACTCTAACAAGACCATACCTCTTAATAGTGCCACTCTCTTCAGGGGCCATTTTCTTTCAAACCACCACTAGGGCCTTAAGAAGTTTGCTATCCCATGTTCTACTCCTGATGTTTGTACTGCTTCCCTCAGATGATCTCTCTGGCCTGACACTTTTTACATTTTTCTATGTATTTTGGCCATACTTACTCTTTTTCTCTCTTCCTTTAGGAGATCTCTCTGGTCTGACTCTTTTTACTTTTATCTATGTATTATGGCCATACTTACTCTTTTTCTCATATTCAGGTGTCCCTGTTCAGTCACTACTTGACCTGAACCAGCAGGTCAGTCTTTGGTGACAAGATCCTGAGAGAGAGGAACAGGAGATCAGAAGATAAAGAGAACAGAAGATAGGGACGATAAAGTTTGGAATCAGGAGGTCCTTCTATCTACATCCTATGCCAAGCAAGCTTCTGATGAAGTACAGTGTCTTATATACTCTTTCCGAGGAAGAAATTAGAGCCTGCAGAAACTACCATATGATGAGACTAAGTAAGAGGGGAGCTAGTCAAACAATGTTGCACAAAGGGAACAGGGTATCTCAAGAACATTACAAACCGAGCACACAGCAGCCTTGGGACTGATAACTGCAATCTCTTCAGGGGAAAAAGCCAAGTCCCTGGAACAGAAACTTTAACTCTTTTGTGGCCCCAAACTCAGGCCCAGACTGCTCTTGCCAAGTCCACTCCTGAGCAAGGACATAGAACTGGGTCCCTTTTTCCTTTATCAGGACCTCCTCAAAAGCATTAGATCAGCCTAGCTCTCAATGGGGAGGAGTTGAGATGGGTGGGGTCAGAGCCTCTGTGGCCAGTGACAATTGCAGGCTGTTATTTAGTCTGCCTTCTGTCCTCTCCTAAGACAGGTAGACTGCCACCGTGACACTCAACCAAGTTACGGAGTGAGTACACCTGCTGTTATGGGGTGGGTTTGAGGATGTGGGCAGATGGGACATAGACACTAGGCATGCCTGTCCAAGCTACAGCCAAGGACTCATGAATGAGGCTCAATACAAAATCCTAAACTTACTTAAAACACTATGAGAAAATTTTTGGTTTTTTTTTTTTTTTTTTTTTGTAACTCCATTGCATGTTGGTCTGCAAGTCTGTCTTGAGCCATTGACTGCTTCACCTGACCTTTCTAGAGCACTGAGTACCACCACTTCTCTGCAACCTCATGGCCCTAGCCTCTTCCTTATCTCCTTGGAGGATAAGTGGGGACATCCTTTGATGGGCACTTCCATTATCTCTCTCACTTTGACCCCTGGCTTTTCCCTTTCTAAGAACATTTTCCTGTTCTTCCGTTCAGAACTGCTGCTATGATGAGGCTCTTCACCATTCTGTGCCTGCTGCTCTTCAACCTTGGGGTGGCTTCCTGCCACCGATCCCGCTCCCGGGAGGAGAAGGGCAAGAAGTCCTCTGTGGGTGCTGGGGTAACTCCCGGAAGCAAGGACTTTGTCTTCAACCTCTACATGGTCTTGGCTTCTGAAGCCCCTGGTCAGAATGTCTTCTTTTCTCCCATGAGCGTGGTCATGAGCCTAAGCATGCTCTCTCTGGGGACTGGCCCCCGCACTAAGACCCAGATCCTGCAGGGACTGGGCCTCAGCCTCCAGCAAGAGGACAAGTTCCACAAGTTCTACCAACAGCTGATGAAGAGGTTCAGCCATCTTACAAATGGTCTCCAGCTGAGCCTGGGAAGTGCCCTTTTTACAGACCCAGCAGTACATATTCAGCACAGCTTCCTGAGTGCCATGAAGACACTGTACATGGCAGATACTTTCTCTACCAACTTTGGGAACCCTGAAATGACTAAGAAACAGATCAATGACTATGTGGCCAAGAAGACCAAAGGCAATATTGTAGACTTGATTAAGGATCTCGACAGCACCCATATCATGGTATTGATCAATTACATCTTCTTCAAAGGTAAGTCTTAGGCTCAAACTTGAACTTCCTCTCTTTTATGTTTTCATCACAAGATAGCATTCCCTCCCCCACAGAAGAACAACTCATCCAGGTGCCAGCTGGATGGAAGGAAAGATACCACAAGACAACCTCCTTACAAGACTCAGTGATTCACAGGGCAGCAGCTGGCCCTTATCATAGCCATTATGACAAAACAACCCTGATACCAAACCCACTAGAACCCAGAATGTGGACCTGATCAGGGTTAGAAGGGCAGGGAACAGGGGTCAAGGTCTTCTGAAGGCAACTTTTCTATTGCCATGATGAGACACCATGACCAAGGCAACTTATCAAAGAAAGCACTTAAGTGGGGCTTGCTTACACTTTCAGGGGGTGTTATGGTAGCAGGCAGGCAGACATGATGTTGGAGCCATAGCTGAAAGCTTACATGTCATCCACAAGCATGATGTAGAAAGAGAAAATGAGTGGGCCTGGTGTAGGCTTTTGAAACCTCAAAGCCCACCCTCAATGTCATACTTCCTCCAATAAGGCCATACCTCCTAATCCTTCCCCAAACAATTCCATCAACAGAGAACCAAGCATTCAAACATATTAGCCTGTAGGGGCCATTCTTCTTCAAACCACCATGTCAAGAGTTTGGGAATACAGGACAGGCATGCCAAAGGTCCAGGCTTCCCCAGAGTCAGGAGGGGATTTGGCCTTTGAAGTCAATAGATGTGGCTGCTCCTGCTGCTGAGGTTGCTCTGAAGAGACACTCTTTGGGCTGTCTCCACTCTTCAGGCACAGCCAAGAGTCTCTCATTTTTACCCACTGCTTTCCTTCCTACCCCATGTTCACCTTTAGCCAAGTGGGAGACGGCCTTCAGTGACCAAAACACCCACCAGAAAGATTTCCATGTGACCCCCAAGAAGACCATACAGGTGCCCATGATGAACCGTGAAGATGAGTACTACTATATCCTGGACCAAAGTATTTCCTGCACAGTGGTGAGGGTCCCTTACCAAGGCAACGCCAGTGCTCTGTTTATTCTCCCTAGCGAAGGCAAGATGCAGCAGGTGGAGAAGGGCCTGAACGGGAGAGCACTGATGAACTGGCTTACTACAGCCAGAAAGAGGTACTTTCTAAGTCGTTCTGGGTCCACATCCCTCTACCCAGGCCTGGGGAGACACATGATCCAGGACCACACAGTGATGGTGGGAGGACTCCTCAGGCAGTGAGCTGTCTCCAAACCTAAAGACTTCCTGTGAAGTCCTCAGCCCAGGACCTGGCCCAGCTTGAGGGATAAGACCCGGAAAACTGGGATTCTGGGGTGACACCAGAGTAGGCAGCCCAAGTCTAAGCACAAAGTAGGGAAAACCCCAGCAGAGGTGGAGGTTCCAAAAAATCTGTGTCGCCACAGAGAGAGGGTGCTGAGGACTTCTCAGCAAGCTCATGCTGTCTAAGAATGGCCTTTACTCTCTCCAGACAGTTGAACCTTTACCTCCCCAAGTTCTCCATTGAGGGCACCTATCAACTGGAGAAAATCCTCCCCAAGCTGGGCATCAGGGACATCTTTACTGCCCATGCTGACCTGTCTGGCATTACTGACTACCCCAATATCAAGTTGTCTGAGGTGAGTCTAGATGCTCCTGAGCACCTGCTTTCAGAAATTACCATGCCATCCCACCCTATTCCATCCCATCCCATCCCACCCCATCTCAGTCTATTCCATCCCATTCCAACTTAGTACACCCTGTTCTGTCCTATTCTATCTCACCTCACTCTAACTCATTAGATCCTACGCTATTCCATCCCATTCCAACAAATTACATTCCATCCTACCCCATCTCACCCATCACATCTCAGCCTAGTCCATTATATTTCATCACACCCAATTTCATCCTGTTCCATCCTATTCATCCCATCCCACCCCATCTCATTCCACTCCACTCCATCCCATCCCCCCCCACCCCCCCCCCCCCCCTGCCGTTCTATCTCATTCTATCACTTCTGATCCTGTTCAGTCCCATCCCACCATATTCCATTCTGTTTCACCTCAGCTCATTCCTTTCTGTCCCATTATGATTCCTTTCCCCTAGACATTCAAAGACTTTCCTTTGTGTCTTGTTATTCTTATAATGGGAACCCACATTTGCCACCTGGCCTTGGAGGAATCTATGTCTGTCTGAGTGCTGTCTTGTTATTCTCCCCCACCCCTTGTGTGTGTGTGTGTGTGTGTGTGTGTGTGTGTGTGTGTGTCCCTGACAAAGAGGTTTGCGCTATACACAGCACAGAAAACATTACAGAAATATTTAACAGAGTTTTATAAGGGATTACATCACTGACTCCAACTGAGCCAACTGACCCAGACATCAGACAGTACAACAAACATCATTGTTTTTAAACTGATATCCACAAGTGGATTTCATTTTAGATTACTTTCAACTTCTGTATCTCCTGTTTTCGAAAAATGACACACATGCATTGTTCTGGATCAGGAGCATGGAAGAGTACATAATTTAAGATTGCATGAAGAATCCAAGGCAAGTAAGGTTGATTATTGCATTGTTCTCTTAAAAGCAGGCCAAACAAACAGGCTGAGTACACAGTAGATAACAGTGTTAAGTGACCTCTGGGTATATTATTAACTCTGGCTGTGAGGTCCAGCAAAAGTTCCGGTTCCTTTGAAAGATAAATAGTATTTTTATCATGATGCATCACCACAGTCCCACTCTCTACCTGCAGATGCTGCACAAATCCGTGATGAAGTTAGATGAGTCAGGAACCATAGCGTCTGCTGCCACAGGGGAGCTCTTTACATTCAGATCTGCTCGACCGGTGACCCTGAAGATAGAATTCAACAGACCCTTTCTGTTTGCCATTGAAGAGAACACGAATCTCCTTTTCCTTGGCAGAGTGGTCCAGCCCAGAGGTGGGAGGGACTCTTTCTGAAACCCACAGGCTTACCCAGAGGGAGCCATGAGTATACTACAGCCCATCCATCTGTTGGTAGCTAGTGATTTGTGTAGAGTAGATTAACTAACAAGGTGTTATAAATAATAAGATTATTACACTAATGGCTGCTTTCTTGATCATGGTTGCAAGGTATGTGTTATGCCCTCATCTTTCACCAGTGATTGGCACTGAGTCTAAAGAGGCCAGTTGATTTCTCCAAGGTCCCACCTCCATATTTGTGTCATAGTCATGCCTAGACCCCAGGCCATTTTTGCTCAGTCTGTCACTACAGAGCCTTATAAGAGAATGGTCACTATAGGGAGAGGTCACCAGGAAGTACATTTTTGGGCCTTGTCTCCCACCTATCAGCCCCAACTACCAGTTCACCATGGTTAGGACACTGGACTGAGGTTCTGGAATGGCACTAATAGCTATGTAATGTGGGAATGACAATGCCTCTCTCTGGACCTTTGTTTCTCTGTGTATTCGGTGAAGGATTAGAGCAAGAAGTTCATCCACTGATAGTGAAATATTACACAGGGTTGGCTGCTCCATGCCAGTCATGGTTGATAGAAGAACTCGGTTTAGTAGCACACTTGAGCATCAGGGTAGAAATGTCTCACCATGAACAAAGGTATCAACTAGTGAACCTGACTGGGGTGGGATGATAGAGGCCTGTTGCAAACAGTGAAACATGGATGGTGATTGACTTGCTGATTTTCACCTTGGCAATAGCAATAAAGCATTACGCAAAGACTGGGTCTCATTGTCCTTATGGAGACAGCCCTGGGGATAGCGACACTCCCTAGGTTCCAAAGATGGAACTAGGCACTTCTCCCATCACGGTAGCTTATGAGGAAAGATGGCACCCTCATTCCCTTTTGACTGACAGAGAAAGGAAGGCTTGCTGAGATCTAGGTGGCTTACCCAGTCACGTAGCTTACACATGATAGAGCCAAGATGAATGGTACATGGCTTATTTTCTCATCACTGCAACAAACACCTAGCAAGAAGCAACTGAAGAGTTCCTTTTGGCTTATGGTTTGAGGAAACCTGTTCATCATGGCAAGGAAGGCATAGAGGCAGGGGAAGCTCTCAGCTGTGGCAGCAGAAGTGTGAGTCTGCTTGCTCACATCAGAATGTGCCAGGAAGCAGATGTGAGACAGAAAGGAAGGCTGGCCTATAAACCCCAAGGCCCATCCCTCAGCTATCCAATTTTTCATTTATGTCGCATTTCCCAAAGTTTCCCACAACTCCCAAAACAGCCTTACTAGCCAGGGGCCAAGTGTTTAGAGACCTGTAGGGAACATTTTACATCTAAACCAGAACAGATGGGGAGTATGACCCCACAGCTACCCTCAACCTTAGATTCAGCTGAGGACATAGAATGAAGGCAGAGTACAGGTGTGTCTCAGTCTCTTCACCCTGGATTGACTCAGGTGAGTTCCCTCCTGTCCTCTGTCAAAGAGGGAATTTGGCACATCAAAGAGCAGATGAGTGAATGGGTGAGCAACTCCTCCACCAAACCTTAAACTGACCCCTGGTGAGCTGCCCAGAGAGCAGAGTACTTTGCCCACCCCAACGTGCATATCACTACCATGTTTCCCATAAGGCTGTGCTCAGTGCTCTGATCCCTGGATCATATTGAAGAGGGGTGTCCACTGAAAATAACAAGGTGTGTGTTAGGGTTCCCTAAGAGAACAGAACTAATTGCGTTTGTGTGTGTGTGTGTGTGTGTGTGTGTGTGTGTGTGTGTGTGTTCTATTAGAGGTTTACAGGATGCAGTTCTGGTAGTCCAATAATGACTATCTCACACTGGAGAGGCTGGGAATCTGGCAGTCCAGCAGTTCCATTCTAGCATGGGGGACCTGGAGGACTCCTGGAAAGTGGCTGGTCATCAGTCTACCTTGGAATCTTCAAGAATCTGGTTCTGATATGGGTGAAGAAATGGCCTAGTTATAAGACATCCACATGCCAATGAGGGTGAGGGAAAGCAGGCAGAAAGCAAAGTTTCCTTCTTCCATGTCCTTTTATCTGGGCTGCCACTAGAAGGTGTGGTCTAGATTTAGGATGGGTCTTCTTGCTTCAGACGATCTCACCCAGTCATCACAGGTGTGCCCAGCAGCTTGGGTTTTAGTTGATTCCAGAGTCTGTCAAGTTGACAACCAAGGTTAGCTATCACACAAGGCCAGCACTTAAAAAAAAAAAAAGATTGATTCCTTTTTATTTGTCTGAGTAAGTGAGTGTGTGTGTGTGTGTGTGTGTGCCCATGCATGCGCAAGTGTGAGTGCATGTGCGCAGGTGCCTGTGGAGGTCAGAAATGGCATCAGATCCCCAGGAGCTGGAGTTCAGAAAGGTGTGAGTCTCCTGTTGTGGTTGCTAGGAATGAACCCTTAGGTTCCGAGTGCCTGCAAGCATACTAAGAACTTCTCTGTGCCAGTCTGTGCTGGGCACTTTTCAATTGCCATCACATTCATTCCTCACTACCCAGCAAGGTCTGTCACTGTCTCTGTTTCACACTAAGAAATGGCTGGTGACAGTGGAGGCCCAGACTCTGATGCCTGGCACATATGTGCTGGCTTGCATGGCATGTGGCTATGTCCAAATCCAGACATCCTGTCAATGATTATGCTGAATGAGTGGCTGTCCACAATCAGGACTTATCATGGGGTCATCCCACCCCCCTCATGCCTGTCCCTTGCATAATGTCTACTAATTCTTGGCAAATTGTGTCTCTCCCTGTTTGTCCAGTCTGTTGGAGATCAGAGAGGTGTCCTGTCTAAGGGTCATGTATGAGACCAAGGTCCAGTGCTTCCAAAAGTTTACCCAACAAGCAGACACAAAGCAAACACTGTGTGTGGGCCTTGTGGTGGGGGAGCCGTGCATGGGATTCAATTGTATCTCACACATTAGTGTTGTCTTAGAGCTTACTAGAAGTTATTGGACTCAGCTGCCACATGATTCTGGGATGTACAGAATAGCAGTTTAGAGAGACGAACTGAAGGTTTTGCCAAAGAACAACATGGAGATGGCCTTGAAGAAGGAGTGGAGCTTTGGTAGACAGCAAATTTGGAACAGGTAGGGAACTTGCAGACAGAGGGACAGCTGGAGGTGAACATGAAACAGACAAGATGAGGTGAAAAGGAAAGTACAGAGACTGGCCAGGACCCATGTGGGGAGCATGAAGGAAAACATGGGAGAGGAAGGGGCTGTCCTGGCTGTACAGGGACAAGAGCCTTGGACACATGACAAGGATTTTTTCTAATGTCTCTCATAACTGGCACCATAGTGTGAGAGCCATTAACACCATACCCTGAATGTCCCTGGACCTCTTCCTATCCTTCATTCTCAGTTTGAACATCACCTGAGACCTCCATTTGGACCTCTAAGGGGCACTCACACTTCCTTCTCTAAGGCTCGACCAGTGTGTCACCCATGGGAGAAGGGCTGTTGTGTAGGGCTTCTGCACACATAGCAGCTCTCCCCAAGACACTCACTCATTCTTAGCCTCCTGGGACAGCCATTGTACTTACAAGCGCACCCACAGACACCTGCACACATACGTATACTCTCCCACCCACACACCTGCATATACACAAATCTACATAAATAAATAAAAATATAAATCCATCTTCCTGTCAAGCCTAGGAATCAGGATGCTGAGGGCAAGGCCCTATATGTCTATAGAAATAAATTATTTTAGTTCTGGAAACCAAATGATTTTAAGTTCCAGAATTGTCACAGTTCAACCAAAATGGAGGAGCTTTAGAATGGTGTGGCCCTGGCTAACAGAGGTTCAGAGTCAGATGGTTTGGGGATGGAGCTAGGGAACCAGCTGGAGGGATTCAATTGTATCTCACACATTAGTTTAGCACATACCCAGCATGAAGGGTCACTATGGAAAGATGCACAGAAGGGCCCTCTATCAAAACCTCAGAGCAAACCTCTAGTCACAAGAGGTCTCTGAAACACACAGAAGTTGCAAGACCCAGTCAGTAAGTGGGCAGTAATGGTCATCATCAAAATGGCAGCAGGCACAGGCATCAACCCCTAAAGTCAGAGCCCTCTGGTGTCCTGGAAGGGAAACAAGTTTGATTCACAACCCATCCCACCAGCTCCAGCAGGTGATCCTCCTGCGGGATGCCACAGAGCAGGGGTACAGCCTCCGGGCTAGAGTCAGGTGACCTCAACAGTTGACTCTTCTGCTCTAAGGTTACTGTGTCCTCACAGCCAGACTGGGTATGGGTCATCAGAGACCAAAGCTGTGTTGGTGGAGAGGATGGACACCATCCAGCTGGTCTGGTTCAGACCTGGTTTGGCTCAGCATTAACTGGCATGTGGCCCTGGGAGAGTACACAGAAGACAGTCATCAATGGGGTCTACCTCAG
Organism: Peromyscus attwateri; assembly: GCA_902168425.1. NCBI lineage: Eukaryota > Metazoa > Chordata > Mammalia > Rodentia > Cricetidae > Peromyscus > Peromyscus attwateri. The sequence continues at coordinate 26,769 of CABHPP010148512.1, forward strand.
AAGCTGCTGCTGAGGATGCAGCAGGGTTTTAGGCAGGAAGAACAGAGGAACCATGGTAGTCAACGTGGCCTGAAAGAAGAGCAGAGAAGAAGCTACTACCTAGGGAGGAATCCAGTGTAACAGTACTGGAGTGAGAGCCTGCATGTTGCCTTCTGACATGTCTGTCCTTACTCTCTCCTTAGGTCCTAAGGACTAAGAGGGAGACTGGTCTTCTCACTCATCTGCTCATGCAGAATAAATTCCCCCCAAATGCACAGCTTGAAACAATAAATATGGAATATCTCACAGTGTCAGGTACCCATGAGGAGCCAGGCTGGGTGGTTCTTCCTCAGGGCCTCTCATGAGTCACACTGTTGGCCGAAGACTTGACAAGTGACAGAGGTTCCATATCCAAGTTCACTCTCATGACCATTTTCTTTTCCTGAACGCTGGGGACTGAACCCAGGGTCTTGTGCTTGCTCAGCAAGCACCCTACCACTGAGTCCCTCAAGGCTTTTGATGGGAAATCTCTCTGGGCCTACTCAGAGGGCTGAGCTGAGCCCCCACCAACACTACTAGGCTGGCCTGCCAAGAACTTCTAAGGGGGAAGAGACAGAGAGGAGGGGAGAGAAGGAAAAAGAGAAGATGAGGAGGAGGGAGAGAGGAGAGGAAAGGAGATGAGTGGAAGAGAAGGGAAGATAGGTGGGGCTTGGGAAAGAACTCCCAGAGCTGAGGCTGTACACACATGTAATCCCAGTACTAGAGAGGCTGAGACAGGGAGACCAGGGACAGCCTGGGTATGTTAGTTGTTTTCCTTGTTGCTAGGTCCCAATACCTGATGGAAGTGACTTGAAGGTAGAAGGGTTTATTTTGGCTCTTGGTTACTTGGCAGGGCAGGAACGGTTGCAGGCCGAGTTTTGATCTGTGGTGGCATTGCCAGATCAGCTTGTCCCATCTGAAGGACCCAGAAACAGAGATCTTGGTCAGAACTCAGCCAGTTAAATCCCCCTATCTCACAACTTTAGCCAAAGCCACAGGACTACCAAAGCAGCGTCACCAATGGGACAAGAATTCCAACCCCTGAACCTTGGGGGATCATTTCACATTCAAACCATAACCCTTTACTACATAGCAAGATTCTCTTTCCTACAGCAAAACTGAACAAAAACCAGTGGGTAGGAGATAAAGGTGCATCTGTCATTTCATAATTCAAGTCTGTGTCTCCCTCCCTGTTTGCTGCCCCTATTCTATCCATAAGATGAAAGTGATAACTGATGCTCTCACTGAGAAAGTCACCACTGCAGTGAAGAGTCTACTTGGTTCATTGATGAAAACCTCAAGATTGTGCAGACTAGAACATTGCCTTATAGAACTAAATTATCTTGGGCAATGACTTAGTCCCCGTAAATACCCATTCATCACAGAATGTACTAAGTGAATGGACCATTAGGTTTCATGTGTTAGGATTCTCTAGAGGAACAAAAGTTACAGAATGAATCTATATATAGAGAAAGGGGATTTATTAGAATAGCTTACAGGCTGTGTGGCCCAGGTACTCCAAAAATGGCTGTCTACCAAGGGAAGGTCCAAGAATCTTAAAATTGTTCAGTCCATGAGGCTGAATGTCTCAGCTGGTTCCAGTATATGGCAGACCCTAAAGAATTATACTCTAATCCCAGTGAAGGAATGGATTTGTCAGCAGGAATGAGAACTCCTTGTTTATATAGGTTGCCAGCAGAATCTGTGTCCCAGATTAAAGGTAGATTTTTCCACACTAAAAGATCTGGATTTAAAGTGGATTTTCCCACTTCAAATTATTGAATTAAGAAAAAATACCTCACAGATGTACCCAGTTGCTTCGGTTTTAGTTAATTCTAGAAGTAGTCAAATTGACAATCAAAAATAGCCATCCCAAGTCCATCCCTTGCCAACTTGACACACAATCACATCTCCTTAAGACATGCTTAATTTCCAAATGAAAATATCACCAGATCATATCCTTAACATGGAATAACTATACCACGTACAGTTATAAACCCATTACATATATAACCAGGTCACAATTATGCCTAACATGATATAACTATCCCATATATAACCACAAACACGGTATTAATTATAGAATAGATGGCAATGGTGCTTGAGGGACATTCTTTTAGTATCTTAAACTTAAATATGTTAGCCACTGATATTCTCTTAATTGGTGTTACATTACATGGCAAGGAAATTGAAGGAAGAAAACACAAAAATCTGTACAAACACATTCTTTATAAAAAATGATAGAAACACTTACGTCAATTATAGTCCTCATTTCTGCAACTGGTCACGTGGCCTTAGCTGGTATTTGTAACTACCTTCCTCTATTACCCATTCTGTATTCCCTTCCACTCTCAGCAGGTCTCAGCTCTTTTCCTGGAGGAGTGACCCACACCTTCATTCCTGAAGAGTCTGTGCCCTTGGTTATCCTTCCTGGATTAGGCTGTTGTAGTTTTCCATTGACTTAATCACAGGACACGGCAGCACCAAGAGATGCCCTGAAGAATCTCCTGCACACCAGGCATAATCTTACTTACCACCATTGTGGAGAAGCAATGCAATTTCCCCTTGGAAATCTGCATCAATCATCCCTCCTAACACTGCCATTCCTTTCATTGCCTATTTACTTAGGAGCATCAGAGAGCCTAAGTGGCCAGGGAGAACAGTTCAATGGAATGTTTGTTGTGTCTTCTGGCAGAAGTTTTCCCTGCTTTGGAATCAAAACTTCTGGGTCAACAGAGCTTAAGGTCACAGGAACAGGAAGCAAAACTTTCCTAGTGGGTCACTATGGGTAATATTGAGAGGACCTGTTCTGTTTTTTACACCTCAATACTGGGACCTGTGTATCCTTGCTATGGGAGAAACTATGCAATATATTGGATGCTGATTCAAAGCATATACTCCCGAGGAATCCTACCCCAGCCCTCCAAGCTGCTGCTACCCAATTGGCACTGTAACTATGTCTCCAAAAGGTCATTCCTTAATTCTGTCAGGCTATCTGCTTCAGGATGGTAGGAAACATGGTAATAGCAATGAATTCCGTGATCATGGGCCCACTATTGTACTTTGATGGCTGTGAAGTGAGTACCTTAATCAGAAGCAATGCTGTGTGGAATACCATGACTATGGATAAAGCATTCTGTATATTCACAGGTGATGGTTTTGGCGGAAGCATATCATGCAGAAAGATACATACATCAGAATAAGTATCTACTACTCAAGTAAGAACAAAGAACTGTTCTTTCAATGGAGGAAGTTGTCCGATGTAGTCAACCTGCCTCCAGAGTGCTGATTTGTCACTCCAGGGAATGGTGTCATGTCTGGGGCTCAGTGTTGGGTTCTGCTGCTGGCAGATTTGGCATTTGGCAGCAGATGTAGACAGACCAGCCTTGATGAGCCCATGAATACCTCCGTCTCTGCCACCACAACCACTTTGTTCATGAATCCATTGAGCAATGACAGGGATGGCTGGGGAATGAAGCCAACTGTCAACAGAATGGGTCATCCTATCTACTTGACTATTGAACTCCTCAGCTGAAATCAGCTTTTGATGAGTGTTTACATGGGACATAAGTATCTTCACATACTTCACCCCTTTGGAGAGATCTATCAACATAATTTCTTCCCCAGATGTCTTTCTCACCAATTTTCCAATTATGCCCTTTCAAGACCCTGATCATTCAGTCAATCTATTGGTAACAGCCCATGAACCAGTGAACAATCTTACATCAGAGGTGATGAGGGAAGAGAGGGTGAGGTAGAGCATGGATAAGAAGGTGGAGCAAGTGAGAGGGTGCTGATGGGCAAGATTAGAGTGGCACCTATCTAGGGTAGGTTAAGTAGGTGTCCATGGAGGGGCCACATCATCTATACCAAAGTTGAAAGGAGAGGGATCCAAGGACTCATTGCTCTGATCAGTGTTAGCAGGAGGTTTGGCATTTGCCAGGAAAATCTGGCAAGTAGGCAAAAGGCATAGAGGGAGGGAAAATAGTTGAGGCTAAAGAGCGTCTGAACATAGGGGTCTCAGACAACTTGCCCATTGCATTGGCAAAAATTGTTGAGATCAGTGAGAGTCTGATCTCCATCAAACACGCCATTTACTGAACACTGTGAATGTTTGTCAAGCTCATATTGCAGTGAAGCTGTATTATAGACAGCCCGAACAGACCCATTCTGGTGATGGGATGGCCAAACACCCTAATTGTCATGCTAGAAACCCCATCCAATGACTGAGGGATCTGGAAGCAGAGATCCATGGCTAGGCCACGGGTGGAGCTCCAGGAGTCCAATTAGTGAGAAAGAGGAGGGTCTATATGAGCGAGAATTGTTGAGACCAAGGTTGGATAAAGCACAGGGACAAATAGCCAAATGAATGGAAACACATGAACTATGAACCAATGGCTGAGGGGCCCCCAACTGGATCAGGCCCTCTGAATGGGTGAGACAGTTGATTGGCTTGATGTGTTTGGGAGGCATCCAGGCAGTGGGACCGGGTCCTGTGCTCATTGCATGAGTTGGCTGTTTGAAACCTGGGGCTTATGCAGGGTCGCTTGGCTAGGCCTGGGAGGAGGGGACTGGCCCTGCCTGGACTGAGTCTACCAGGTTGATCTCAGTCCTCGGGGGAGGCTTTGCCCTGGAGGAGATGGAAATGGGGGGTGGGCTGAGGGGAAGGGGAGGGGGGCGGGAGGGGGGAGAACAAGGGAATCCGTGGCTGATATGTAGAACTGAATGGTATTGTAAAATAAAATAAAATTAAGAAAAAAAATAAGGTGGTGGGGCTTAATGAGATCTTTAAGTCTGAGATGGGGAAGAGACTTAGACAGGCAAGCTGAGTTGAAGAGTCCAGTTTGGAATGGGAAGAGCCCATGATTGGCAAGTGAGTGAGTGGCAGAGAGCAAGGGAGAAGAAAGAAAACCTGGGAAAGATGGCAGTAGAGATCTTTAGAGTGAGGAGGAAGTGGGAGAGATTTAGAGAAGAGGGCAGAGGAATCCCACCAGGAGGAGGATTCCTATAGCATAGGAACAAAGGCACAGGGAGGGATGCAGTGAGTGATGTAGGGACAGAGTCTCAGTCTGAGGGTGTCTCAAAGAGAAATAGACTCCTCAGAAAGATGCTGTGCATCGCAATGGACAGATATCCCTTTCTAGAGGATGGGGTGCCCAGGGGTATATAGCGGAGCTGCCTGATACACCAGCAGGACTTTTGTTGAACAGGCTCAGGTAGTAGAAACAGACAGAGAAACATCAGACTGAAGTGATGCAATCAAAGAGACACACACACAGATGAGGCAGCTCCAAAATGACTCTTAAACAAGTAATAGTGGACAGACAAGTGGGCAGAGAAGGTAGATATATTAGATAAGGTTTCTATTGCTGTGATGGAACATCATGACCAAAAAGATAGTTGGGGAGGAAAGGGTTTATTTGGCTTACACTTCCATATCATGACTGAAGAAAGTCAGGACAGGAACTCAAACAGGGCAAGAACCTGGAGGCAGGAGCTGATGCAGAGGCCATGAGGGGTGCTGCTTACTGACTTGCTCCTCATGACTTGCTCAGCCTGCTTTCTTACAGAACCCAGAACAACTGGCCTGGGGTGGAACCACTGACAGTGGGCTGGGGCCTCCCCATCGGTCATCAATTAAGAAATGCTCTACAGGCTGGGCCACAGGCCCCAACTCTTGGAGATATTTTCTCATTTGAGATTCCCTCCTCTCAGATGACGACAGTTTGAGTCATGTTGGCAGAAATACAGCCTGCACAGTAGAAGAGAGAAATAGGTGGAAAGGCAGACTCTAACATTTGGAGTAGAAAATGATGGGGGATGAAGAGCCAGCAGAAGCAAGTGATCCTCACTGAGGGTTAATAAAAATCAATACTTCAGTTCAGTTAGGATGGATAGAGCCCTTTGAAAGGTGCCCAGTGTTTTCTACCTGGTTTCAGCACCAAATGAAAGCCAGGAAGCAGTAAAGATCATCAAACTAGACAACTTGGGGGTAGAAAGAAAGATTTATTGGGGATCACATTATCAAGACTTTGAGCTGATTCAGCCTGTCTGGATTGAAGGGCAACTAGATACCCTTGCTGAGGTAGCAGATGTTTATGGGAAGGTTAGGATGGCTCCTGCTAAGGATGAATTTGCCATAGGTGATCTGCTTCTCTGGTACACAGAGATCTACATTTAGGCTTCTGTTTACTCAACCAAACCCTTCTTGTTAAGATCAGCACCTCCATTTTGGAGAAAGTAGCTATGGACCTAACACCTGTGTGCTGAGTCTCTAACACCACTGTTGACTCAAAAACCACAGCTTTCATCCTAAAGAGACGAAGGAATACTTTATTCTGGAGCCATTTTGAGTGATAATGAGCTGAGAACCCAGATTTACATTGGTCAAATTCTGAGTTCCAGTGGGATACAGTTTCATGAAAACTTGATTGCTTAACAAAACAAAGAAAGTCACAAATCAAGGCAAGTTTAAAATGCAGGGGTGGGAACTTTAGGGAGGCAGATATATCATTCAAGATGGGAGAGCTTCTCTACAGGCTCAAGATGTTATCTGCTGGCATTCTTAGCTTTTGGATTGAAGCTGGTTGTCTGCTAAGTGAATAGACTCTATTGTCACAAGGTTTAGTTCTGACACAGAGGGAGGAAACATGGCTGTTCCAGAGAAGCAGCACTTAGCCCATGAGAAGGTCATTAGCCTCTGGCCTTGCAATGCTTTTATTTCTCTACAGTACTGAAAATCAAATCAGCCAGCCAGTCTCTGCAGACACAGATTCCTTTAGGAGTTCTCCTTTACTGCCAGACAAGGCAGCTTCCCTCCAGAAGCCTGATATCCAAAGAGGGGAGAGTGAGTCTATATTTTGAATATGCTCATTGCTGCCTGACAGGATGGTTACACAGATGCAGACAGGGTTTGTCTATTTGCCTCTGACAACTCCCCAGTTCCATACTGAACTTTGAACCATTGGAGAAACAGAAGCTGCAACCTTGAAATCTAGTGCAGTCACCTTATTGATTGGAACACAGTGAGAAGTGTTTTTGCTAGATAGATTTTCTAAATTCATGTTACGGGAAATCATCCTGTTTGCCCACTTCTAGTCTGATCACAGAGCACACCTTGTACATGCCAGCATTTCCTAAGAGGTGGGAGATGGCGCTGGTATGGATAAATAGGCATCAGTGTGCAGGAGGAGAGCGGCACCCCAGGAGAAGAGCAACCCCAAACATCAGGACTCACCTACACGGATGCTGACAGCTGGCTTCAGCTCTCCAGGTAAAGCTCAGGATTCCTTCTCTCTGGGGACAGTGGAAGGAGACTTTCCAGGACTGTGGTAAATTGGCAATTACCTGGGTTCTTGTTTTGGGGGTTGGTGAGGAATTGTTCCTGTGATACTGGATTAGAGTCAGAGTACATTTCTGGGGTGCAAATGAATCTTATTTCCAGTCAGGGTCTTCATATCTGTGGCATATGTGGGTGCCATAGGCTGTACTCCTGGAGAGTAAATGGAGGCTGCTCCTTCTGACCCTGCACAAGGAGGAAGTATTGAGACCTTGTCTAGTCTGGGTGCTGCTGTCATAGCTAAGGGGAGAAAGGATAGTTGTTGCAGAGTCCCTCTGGGGCAGCAGACTTAGGATCAGGGATCCTACTTCCCCAACAGATCCCATGGCTCCACCCACTCATAGCCAGGAAAAAAGACAACCACTCAGCCACTCAGCCAAATTTCCCCTGTACAAAGTGACTGTCCTGTTTTCCTGGGAAATAATTTTGCAGTAAAATATAGCTGAATGCTTTACAAAGAAATAGATGCATCAGTCTGACAGTAAACACAGAGTAAAGCCAGCTGAAATCCATGGCACTATGCAGGCATGTCACAGGCCTGGGGACAAGTGGCTCAGCTCCAACACCTCCCTCCCTGCTCCCTCCATTCTCCTCCTCCACTCTTCCAGTCTTCTCTCCCCTCTGTCTTCCCCTTGACTCCCTCATCTGATCGCCTCCCTCCTCCTGTCCTCCTGCCCCCACTTCCCTCCATTGTCTCACTCTTCATCCTTCCCCACCTGGTCCTCTCTCCTCTCTATCCATTTTCCCCATCATCCCTTCCCTCTAGCATCTACATTCACTTCTAAACTTGCCTATTCAGTGGACAGAGGCTAAAGTTTGGCTTCCATGTTTACCAAATGTGGTCTTTAGCATGCTTGTGATTCCCACTCCAGGGGTGTATGGGAGAGATGGTTCTCTGAACATTGCCTACAAACACCCACACATTCCCATAATAAGCCAGACACATTCACTAATAACACAACCTAGGCCACTCACCGGGCTGCCCTGAGAGGGCCACTCATTTGCTTTCTACCACCACATAGCCATCCTGACAACCAAAATGAAATCTGATCCTGGTGTGAGAGACTGGGACACCATTCAGTTTTCTTCCTATTAGGAAGCTTTCGATGCCTGAGATAGAAACCACCCTGTGTATCCTGGCAGAGCTGAAAGAACCTTCCTCTTTCAATTAACCCATCTCATGTCCAGAAACAGGAACCAGTTGCACCCCAGGGCAGTGAGATGTCATGAACTTGTCATCTGGAGGTTGGAATGGCCCATTTGCTGCTGATCTAACTCAAGGTTCCTTCACTGAGTCCTGACCAGAATTTGGTGATGGCAGATGGGGCACAAGTGCAAATTAGGAGTATTCCCTGATTTTTAAAGAGTCCTTATGCCAAGATAGAAAGAAAAGAAGAAATTAAGATTTCAGAATTCTCTTGCCCATCCCCAGATCTGTCTCTTACTTACTTTGTGACCCTGGAATATCTCTTCACCTCTATGGATCCTGATTCTCTATTAGGAAAACTGGCTACTACAGCATCACTTCCACTTTCCAGTGGAAACAGGGTGCATGGGATCTAGTAGTGCCATCTGAGGGGCCAGAGCACTTCCTGTGCATCGTCACAGAGGCAGAAAGGGACAGCTGAACACAATACAGGCAAGGTTAAAGGACCAGGAGATGATCAGGTTACCACCTGACCCTCCCAGACTCAAAAGATCTTTCTTTTCAGACAGGAGAGCAGAGAAGATGGCCCTCCTTGTAGCTCTGGGGCTCTGGATGACCGTGTTCTGCCCTGCTGTTCTCTGTGAACCAGATGGCACATTGGGAAGGAACACTGAAGTCCAGGAAGACCAAAACAAAGGGACACGAGTGGACAGTCTGACACTGGCCTCCATCAACACCGACTTTGCCTTCACTCTCTACAAGGAGCTGGCTTTGAAGAATCCAGATAAAAATGTTGTCTTCTCCCCACTCAGCATCTCAGCGGCCTTGGCCGTCCTGTCCCTGGGAGCCAGGAGCAACACCCTGGAAGAGATTCTAGAAGGTCTCAAGTTCAATCTCACACAGACCCCTGAGGCAGACATCCACAGGGGCTTTGGGCACCTCCTCCACATGCTCAGTCAGCCAGGAGACCAGGTGAATATCAGCATAGGCAGCATGATGTTTGTTGAAAAGCGCCTGCAGATCCTGGCAGAGTTCAAGGAGAAGGCAAGGGTGCTGTACCAGGCTGAGGCCTCCACAGCTGACTTCCAGCAGCCTCATGAGGCCAAAAAGAACATCAATGACTATGTGAGGAAACAGACCCAGGGGAAGATCAAGGAACTGATCTCACAGCTGGATGAGAAAACATTAATGGTGCTGGTGAATTACATCTACTTTAAAGGTGAGGATGGTTGCTGTTTCAGGGGTGGATGCAGAGGGTGCTGGATGGGCACCTTGTGTCCATACACTGACCCCTGGAAAGGAGGTGCTCATGGCCTTGGAGACATGGGTGCCTAACCTCTTATTACTAGCAAGCCTTACTTCTCCCTTGGGATTTTTTGGATATACTTGAGGTTCATAGGATATACTCCACAGAATCTCTTAGCTCTCAGTCTAAAGTCTGAATTTTCTGTGACATAAACTTACTGACTGGCAGAATGCATAGCTCACACATCAAGTCCTACCTGAGTGTGTAGAAGCCATGGCTTCTCCCTTCAGAGGCTGTCTAGATAGGTGTTCTATTGCTGTGAAGAGACACCATGACCACTGCTGCTATTATAAAGGGAAATATTTAATTGGGGTGGCTCACTTGCAGTTCAGAGTTTCAGTCCATTATCAACATGGTGGGACATGGCAGTTTGCAGGTGACATGGCTCTATAGCAGTTTCTGAGAGTCCTACATCTGGTAAGCAATGGGAAGTGGTCTGCGACTTTGGTCAGTATCTTGAGCATATACAAGAACTCATAGCCTGCCTCCACAATGACATACTTCCTCCAACAAGACCACACCTACTCTAACAAAGCCACACCTCCTAATAATGACACTCCCTATGAGATTATGGGGGCCAATTGCATTCAAACTACCACAAAGGAGACCCTCATTCAGCCCACTCCAACATTTCTAATATTCTTCTACAGAATCCATCTGCTAGAGAACCTCCATCTCCAGGAGGCCCCAGCTGGTCATGGACTTCTTGACCTAAGGAGCCTGGCTACCCAATCTAAAGGGGAAAGTAGCAGGTGCCATAGCTAGTGAAGAGCCCTTCTTGTATTCCTATGCAAGATCCTCTCCCCTGATCCCTTCTGCATCAAGCTAGACCTGGGCATGGAAAAGCAGGGACTGGAGCAAAGCCATTACTGAGAAGAAAGTCCAGCCATGCAGTATTCAGTGTTTAGTGTCTGGCTGCTTTGTGGAATTTTAGTTTGTAAAATTCGTAGTCAAGGCAGCCTTCAGGGTCATAGTGCTGAAGACACACTCCTGGGACAGGGAGTCTAGGGTTGGGGGGCAAGAGAGTTGGAAGACTGGGCTGAAATTGCTCTGGGTAATTGTTAGTGGGAACACATCCATAGCCCACACCCACAAAACCCTGCCTAATAGACCAAGGAATGAGGCAATGGCCCACAGAATGATTCCTGATAAAAAAAAAAAAAAAACTTGATGTGGCTAGATCTGGGATCGATCTGGGACTCTGGACTCTGTATAGGATAGAGCAGAAGAGGGTAGGCTCTGAGACTATATACAGAAAACCAGTTGGCTATGAACAGAAGATAATAGGAGGACAAAGGAGAGGAGTCCATGATGGCCCTGGAGAGGCTGTGCTCTGAAGAGAGGGGAAGCAGAGTGATGGCCTGAAAGATTAAACTGCAGGGCCCAGGTACTAAATTCCACAGCTAATTGACTGTAAGGTAGGGATGTGTGTTTATGCTGCTTGATCCTGAGTCAAAGAAATTGTGAAAGTACCAAGCCCTGCAGGGTGTATTACAGACAGCCACAGGCACTTTGGATGTCGGGTAAGTCTGAGTAGGACATCTTTGATTCATGGAGGTGAAATGGATGATATAAGAGAAAAGGAATCATTACTCATGTCTCAGCCCACCAACTATGGGATCCTGGTAATCCAACTCTGGGGAGTCGCAGATCCCACCAGCTCCAATCTAAATCCACTCCTGTCTCTGGGAACTGACTTCCATTAAGGTGGTTCACACTGAGGAGCACCATGGACAGATCACAGTGTGGGAGAACACAGTCTCTCTTGTCCTGTTTCCCCTGAAACCTGTCCCACAAGTCATTGCCTTCTAGACATGGCTCCTCCTGAGGAAGAAGGGATCCTCAGCTCCCCAGGCTCCAGTCTCTTCACTTTCAGTCTGATCTCTCTGTTACACACCCCAGCCTCAGACCCCTGGCTCTTTTTCTGATATCTCATGTAAGGAAGCTTTGGTTTTGGGTTCCCCTATCCAAACCATGCCTGTGGATCACTTCTCGTTCATAGTTCTACACTTGCCAAGGATTTTTCTAATCTGGATTATGCAACCAATAAGGGATACTCTGTTGTTGAAGATGGATTGATTCCTGTCAAGAGTGATAATCTGGGGAGAAATGTGGTGGAGGTGGGGTCTCTCTGCTGATGGCACAATCTGATGACCTGGTCCACATTTAGGGAAATGGGAGAGGCCCTTTGAGCCTCATTTTACATTTGATTCTGACTTCTACTTGGATGAGAAGAGGACTGTGAAGGTGCCCATGATGAACATTAAGGACTTGACTACACCCTACTTCCGGGATGAGGATCTGAACTGCTCTGTGGTGGAGCTGAAGTACAGAGGCAATGCCAGCGCCCTGTTCATCCTCCCTGACATGGGCAAGATGCAGCAGGTGGAAGCCAGTTTGCAACCAGAGACCCTGAAGAAGTGGAAGGACTCTCTGAGGTCCAGGTGTGTGTGCACAGGAACCAGAGCTGGTCTGGCTCCACATCCTGCTGTTGGGCTGAGGCCCAGTGTTCCTGTCCCTCAGAGTCTCACCAGTACCCAGTGGAATGGTTGGAGAGTCAGCAGGGATACATGGAGTGGAGGTGACTTTCCCTCTGCTGACTCAGTAGTTTTTGGACAGATTTTACTGTCATTTTGTTGTTCACAAGATGACATCAGCTAATGCAGGAGCTGAGGATTCCTCTTTGTCTAACAGGCTGTAATTACAGGGAATCTTGAATGGGTTTTGGAAGGCAGAGTGAAGTGAGGTTGATATGAGGTCAGCTCTGAGAATAAGCTCTGCCCTGTGTAGCCATCTCATCCCCTCATCATTCACCATTCATGGAATGATGACTTGAAGACCTACTATGTGCAGTGCTCTGATTTAGACCCTGAGAGTATATCAGAGACTAAAGCACAACATTTGTTACCCTCAAGGGCACATTTTGTAATTGAGGAAAGAGAATGTGGAAATGCAACCACTCATTATTTGATTAGTTAAACGTGAGGAGTGGTGAGATTTAAGTGGGGAGGATTCAAGGGTAAGGAAAGCTGGAGTCAGATGGAGTGAGCAATTTTAAATAGAAGGATCAATAGATGAAGTCTGAGGGTCCACATGACAGGGAAGGACTGCATTTTCTGGATCTGGGAGAAAAGCATTTTGGATAGGGGAAGAGCTGGTACCAAGCTGCATTGCCTGCCCTTGTAAACACTCTCAGGCATTGATGGGTAATAGATGCAATAGGAAAAGCAAAATCATGTGATGTAGGCCCAGATAGAAAGAGGGCTTCTCTCTGGTGAGAGGTCTGTCTGTGTAGAGCTACCCTAGCTACAATTGGGTTTGAGGGGTTCACAGATTGCAATGACTCTTACTTTTTTTTTTCATTCTCAGGATGATTGACGAGCTCTACATGCCCAAGTTCTCCATCTCCAGTGACTACAGCATAGAGGACATCCTTCAAGAGCTGGGTATCAGGGAAGTCTTCTCCACTCAGGCTGATCTGTCTGGGATCACAGGGGCCAAGGACCTGAGTGTCTCTAAGGTAAACCAAGACACACTGGTTGGTTCTTATTGGTACCTGATGGTGAAGGCCAGGTGGCAAGGGGGAATGGTAAATGTGTGAGATAGCCTCCATTTCAGAGACCCCCTCATCCTGGGAGAGAGGATTACAATCTAGATATTCCTGCTGGAGAGCATGCAGTCAATCACTCCCCTACCTCACACCCAGGAGCCCACGGTGGGGGAAAAGCCTGTGCTTGGTATTAGACCACCATTGGCATGACCGTGTGCTTCAGTGTGGGTGCCACCCATAATCTACTGCAAGGCAAAGCAATTACAGCCTCAGCTTCTTCACTGCAGACTGGCCAGTACTTATCCACCAGCACACAGATTAGTAGCACTAAAGGAAATAACAAGGGATAAATGGCAGTTGGGATAAAAAGCTTAAGAATGCTGGATATTATGTCTCAGGACTTTACACTACCTTCCTATTTGCACAGCCTGGCAATGCATAGTAGTCTGTCCAGTGCCTACTCAGAGGCCTGGGCTCAGATATGTACCAGCAGGTCATGGCAGTCTGTGAAAGAGAAGCCATGCATTGTGCATTGTGGTTGTATGTCCCAAGGAGGCTGGAGCAGAGGGATATGGAAGCCCATACTGGTTGCCAGTACCCTGGCTGTTCCCTGTGGGTCTCCTGAGAATATCCCTTTGATTAAGGACTGGCATTGCCTATACTCATCCTCCTGTTTGTAGTTGGTTTGAGAGCAACACAGATTCTCAGAGACTGAGCAGACCCAGGGTATGTCTCATCTCACACCCTGAGCAGAGACTGGAAACACCAGGGATAGAGCTCATTGTAGGAACAAACAACTTCACCAGCAGCTGAGGCCAGCAGTGGATGCTTGCTCCAGGAATCTCCTCTCCTGCCCTCCCTGGTTACCAGTGAGTGATGTCTTTCTCCTACAGGTGGTCCACAAGGCTGTGCTGGATGTGGCTGAGACAGGCACAGAAGCAGCAGCTGCCACGGGACTCATTCCCCTTGGATCGGCTCTAATTTTGAACCCTCTGGAAGTGAATTTCAACAGGGCATTTCTGATGTTTATCTTTGGCAGGAATACACAGACTCCACTCTTTATGGCCAAAGTCTCAAATCCCAATGAAAAGTAGAACTTCCCAAGTGGTGAAGCTTCTCTCCAGGAGCCAGGGATTAAGCCTATATATGGCTCTCTATGTGCATTTTGGCTTCCATGTTCTGATTGGCTGTGGCATGCCTGTATTGACAGTGACTGTGACTAATCGTATGTCTCAAACACACAGAGGAGACTGTTGGCAGGGGCTCCTTACCCTCCCTACATATAACACAATGTTGGATCCCTCATTCCTGCAGCTGCATGGCACTGGTTTTTCAGACCAGCTTCTTTCCCCTAGTACACCTACTTAGGGCAGAGGAGTTTTTTTTATGGTTTTCAGCTGACCAACATCACACAAAAGATGGACACCTCCACCTTCCTCATCCAAATGCAGGGCTTTGAGCAAAGGATCAATAAACCTAAAACTGTACAGAAAGTGTCATGGCAGTGTTCACTCAGCTCCTGTTGTTGGAAGTGTGGCCTCTAGTGACCACAGGATAGTAGAGATTGTTATTCATAATCTGTGACTCCTGTGATGGATCTGTGACCTATGTGTTATGTTCAGTCCTTTTTTTTTTTTTTTTTTGATTTTTCGAGACAGGGTTTCTCTGTGTAGCTTTGCGCCTTTCCTGGATCTCGCTCTGTAGACCAGGCTGGCCTCAAACTCACAAAGATCCACCTGCCTCTGCCTCCCAAGTGCTAGGATTAAAGGCGTGCGCCAATGTTCAGTCCTTTTTAAGGAGGAGAAAATGAGGCTCAGAGAAGGTTAATCATTTGCCATGACCCTACAGCTAGACATTATAACTGGTGGGATGTTCTTCCAAGTGTCCTGATGCCAGAGGAACAGTTTTCATCAAGCAGGGGTTCTATGCACAGGCATCACCATGGTGGTATGTAGGTGGATCATAAAACAAGGCTCTGGATGCTTCAAAGAGAGAGCACCCGAAAGAGTCTATGGATCATGTGACCTCTGTGCTGAGGTCAGAGTAGGATGAAAAGGTGGTCAGATGACCAAAAAGAATGCTTTGTGCAGGGGACACAGCAATGGAGGCATTTCTAAGAATCATTGTAGGTTTAGGAAAAAGACAAAACAGCCATGGATTGCCATGAGCCTGGCTCTCTGAGGATTCTCAAATGACTCAGAACTACAGGGAACTTTGAAATGGTGAATCACTGTCCCAGTCTTGGGAACCTCATAACTCTGTGTGGCTATAAGACATAGAACTACTCTAGACAGATGTGGGGATTGTCACTGAGGGGACTCTTCAGGAACATCATGCCTCATCTGCAGAGGAGAGTAGATGATTCACCTCAAGGATTAGTTGGTTTAGTGACTAGATAGAGGACCAGAGGAGGCCTGGTGAATTTGGAATGGTGTACTAGGTGTCCATGGTGAATTTGTGAGCCTGGACATACTGCTGGAGGCCTGTACAGAGAGGAAAAAGTTGTTCATTCAATTTGAGACATGCTTAGACTCTAGGCTCCTAAGAGCACACATTGAGCAGGTGGACATGTGGTTGCAGGGCATTACAGCCTGGAGACTCACACTCAGGATTCTCTTTCCCGGTGCACACTAAGTTACCACTCCATGAGGACAATGGAGAGATAAGAATGCGACCCATGTATTGAAAACAGCCGTGTCCCAACAAATCCAATGTATCCAACAGTCAGTCAAGGCCCTGAGTGTTAGTAGTCTGACCTGCCCCTTGGTGACCCATATGACATCCTGACGTCATCTTACCTTAAAGCCCAGTTAAGAGGAAAGAAAACCCTCTCCTTCTCTCTCTTCTCCTCTAGACAGAGGTACTGCACACCCCCTTTCTCTCTCTCCCTCTCTATCCCTCTCTTTCTGTCCCTCATTCTGTCTCCCTCTCTCCTCTCTCCCTTTAATAATAAAACTTCCCATGAGGATGACTCATCTATAGTGTGAGTAACTTTCCACCGTGCCATGCCATTGTCTGCCACACCCACATGGCATGTCTCACATACCAGTGAGGGGCACTTTGGCCGAAACCTGCTAGGGCTCTCAAATGCCATTTCACAATATTAACATTGGTGCTTCGTGATTCAGATAGGTCCTCCTGGAAGCCCCTCACATGCCAGGATCCTACACCCAGTCTACCCACAACAGGCTCCATCTCACCCAATCACTCACCACCCCATCCACCAGCGGCAATATTGTAAGTTTCAATTGGATTGTCACAC
>CABHPP010148513.1:0-12403 GCA_902168425.1 Peromyscus attwateri
AACACTGATAAATCTCTAGGCACACTAGCGACGAAAAATGAAAGAATACTAAAGTTACTCACATAAGGAATGAGAAAAAGGATATTGCAGATCCCACAGGCACTAAGATGAAGTAAAGAAATACAGAAAACGTTAAGCCTATAACAGTTTGGAGAAAAGCCTATAATTATTCTTTCAGAACTGCATCCTGCCATCCTGGCTCTTCACAGCAGGCATCACGGCCTCATAAGAACTGGGCTGTGAGGAGTCTCCAGGCTCTGAGAAGACTGCCCTAGCCCTCACTAGACCTGGTCTAAGAGGAGACTGCTGCGAAGAAGGCCTTTGCCTTCACCTCAGCCTCACCAGAACCAGGGCTGTGAGGGAGTCCAGACTCTGAGGAGATGGCGGTCTCCCACCCGTGTGGTCCACCCCTCAGAGACCCTGAGCCTGGCCACCCTGGCCTGGGACGGCCTTCACCAGAATGAACTCCACAGACCTCCTCCACAACGGTTCAGCAGCTCCTCAGCAGTTCCTTCAGGTCCTCAAGTCTGAGCATGCTCAATGTACCAGGCCTGAAGAACAAGGTGGAATGGGGGAGGTTTAAGAGTCTCTGCCCGGATGCTCATTGGGCCAGAGTGCTTGAGGGGCGGGCTTAAGCCTCACATGCCATTTATGATTGGATGTGTTGCATGTGGCTCTATTTGGAGGCTGGCCTTTTCTGGTGGGATGTGGCTTTGGTGGGAATGGTCTGCAGTGTCTCAAGAGGGACAAAGGTTGTGGAGCCTCTCAACGCTGGGGTCTGCACATTGCAGGCTTCCAGCTCAGCATAGGAAAAGTGGGTGCTCAGGCCTCCATGGTCTGCTCATAAGTTACAGAGGGAGGCCTTGTGGCTAGAGCTGCACACATACCATCCCATAGTTCTTGTTCTGTCTCACCTTGCCTCATCTTATCTGACCTAGCCTCACATCCTCTTACCTGGAGCAGAAAACCCATTTGGCCATCTGGGAGGCCACAAGATAGCGCTGCTTTATTGCAAAGAGGAGAAAATTAAAATGACAACCACAGAGTCGCTATCTCAAAATCACACCACTGCTCCTTTGTGGCAGGGACCCTAGTCAAGTCAATTCCACAGACAGCTGGATTAGAGTTGACTTCTATTCCACAGAACTGGCTGTGTTTAGTCCCAGTGAGGAAGTGGTATCTAATAATGTTGACATTGTATCAGGTCATCAGCTTGGCGTTCCTGTGACTCAGCATGGACAGGGAGCTTGCATCAGTCGGACTGTGCTCTTATCATTCACCTCTCCAAGGGATTTGGTAAATATTCGGCATGTAAAATGACTTAGTGGCTCATGGCTGAGAAATGACAAAATCATAAGTTTGAGTGATTTCATGATCGTTAAGATAAGAGCTGTCATGCAGAAGGGAAAGGAGGAAAACAGTTTGTGTCCAGGGAAACAGATTTTGTTTTAGAGTCACTGGGAGGCTTCTCAAGTTGTGCCTCCTCTGTCTTCCATCAGGGTCACTTTGGGGAATGCAAGTATTTTTGAATCAGTTGGCAAGATAGAGAAATATTTTGGGGCTGGGGATAATGTTGAAAGGAGGCAGAAAGGTTCCACCTTCATCAAAGTATCTCATCCAGAGCTTTGTTCTTGCCAACTTCCACTCAATATCAGTAGGACCATATGAAAGACACAAGTGCAAGGTTTGAGACAGGAAACTGGAAAATAGACCTATGTTACATTTTAAGCTCTGCAGTTGCTTCTAGAGAGAGCAACCTGGCAGTAGCTATATAAACTCCAATTACATATACCTTATACAAGCAAATACAAATATCTAACCACCCAGATTGAGAAATACATTTTGTCGGGGAATAGTGGTGCATGTTTCTAAACCTAGCAACTTGGGAAGCTGAGGCAGGAGGATCATGAATCTGAGAGTGCCCTTCAGCTTTAAAAAATATAAAATTATTATATTCAACATAAATGGTCTTTTTCTATTTGTTAATAAAATAAGTATACATACATTAAAGAGACAGTGTTGTTTTCTTATTTCTATTTATAATTTAATCCAATATTGAATGAGATACTATTATCAGTCAAATGTTATGAATCCATATTATCAAAGATTAGTTATGAGACACTAAAATAATTATGCTTCAAAGAAATTTACTACCCAGTCTATTTCTGAGTTCATAATATTACATTCCAAATTCATTAGAACACCAGGTTTTGAGTTTTTTCTGCTGGATGTCTTTTTAGCTTAGTTTAATTCCCTATTTGCTATGGCATTTATTTTTTCACTATTGGAATTATAATAGACACTATTAACATAATGCACTGGAAGTATGTACACTGTCTATTGCTGCAAGCCACAAAAATATACAAAGTAGGATTTCAGCTGATTATGACAAAGCTAATACCTGGAAGAAGCCAAGGGCCTTCCAGAGGTCAAGCTGAGGCTCAGGGAGCCTTGGTGATATTTGGCTTTTGATTATCAGTTGTTTTCTGCTATGAGTTTCTTGTGTGCTATTGTAGATTTTCTATCATTTTTGGGCACCATTTCCCCTCTACTAAAGGAATATTTAGACAACCTTCTGTGCTGACAGCTATGCACAGCCAGAACCCCAGTTCAAGCCTCCCTGTAATTATCATAATTGGCAGCATCTGGCAAGGCCCATCCCCAGATGGAGGAAAGTACCTTATCAGAGATACCTCTGTACTCTCTAAGAACAGACTTAAGTGTCCAGACTACCTGTTTGAGAAGGCTGGGGGATGTGCCAATTAAGCTTAACTACCTCCTTTCCCAAATCTTACCTATCTCCCTTTTATTATCACCAGAAGCATCTAGCTGTACACAGGTTGCCTAGTGACCAAGCACACTTTCCCTCACCCTCCAGAAGAAAC
This sequence comes from Peromyscus attwateri, assembly GCA_902168425.1. Classification (NCBI taxonomy): domain Eukaryota; kingdom Metazoa; phylum Chordata; class Mammalia; order Rodentia; family Cricetidae; genus Peromyscus; species Peromyscus attwateri. Next base: position 2,886 of record CABHPP010148513.1, read on the forward strand.
GGCAGGTAACTTGAATAGATAAGAACCACAGGAAAAAAGAAGACAGTTTTATTTTCTCCCATTGACCTAGCAACTTATAGAGTCTTAACATTTTCTACCAATCACATTTAAGACCATAGTGGAGCACATAAAATTTCTCTTCTTAGATATTACCCGAATTTAGCCTTTAGTTAATTCATTTCCACATTAGTCACTTCCCTTTTGGGTTGCAAATGATAATTAACAATTACTGCCCCTCTATGTGATTCTTATCACCCCTCCGTTTGACCCTGGAAGCCTGGTTTTGTACTGCCAAGGGATTACTGCTTGTAAGTGTATATATACTGGGACTTCCAGGGCACAGGGGGATGGAGAAGAGAAAAGAGAATGGAAGAACTAGATGGGTAAGAACTTGAGAGGAACAAACTGAGATGGGGAAGAACTAGATTGAAGATCTAGAAGAGAGTACTAGGTGGAACGAGATGGAAGATGAGGAAGAGCCAGATGGGAAAGAACAAGATGAGGAAGAAACAGATGAGAGAGGAGGAGATGGGAGAGGAGATGGTATGGGAAAGAACCAGATGGATGAGAACCTAGAAGGGACAGAACTAAGATGAAGGAATTAAGATAGAACCTAGAGGGGACAGCAGATAAATGTAGAGAGAAATCAGGCAAGAAAGGAGCTAAAAATGAGAGCAGAGTATAAGCTGTGTAGAGAGAGAACTAACACAGAATAATAAAGTGTATGGACTAAGGAGTTTCATGTACATAGATTCATTTCTTTTCATCAAAGATTAATTATCAGCTGGTTGTAGATTCTTCCCAAACCCTGGGAGGGGACTATTGACGGGCTGGACTCCTTTCATCCCAGATACTTTATATGAGACTTTTAAAAGATTTGGATTTGGATTTTTAGGATATTGGAATATAGGACATTTAAAAGAGAACTGTATTATACTGTGAACTAAATATGAGGCTTGAGGGACAAAAGATTATAGTGTATCTACAATTTAATTTGAATATCATTTTCTAAATATATTTTTTTCTTCCTTTTTTGTTTCCTTGCTGTGATGTGTGTATGTTTATGTTTGTGTAAGCATATGGATTTTAAGGTGGCCAGTGAGCAATGGTGGAATGTAAAGATTGGTTTTAATGTCAATTTGCCACAAATTAGAATTGCTTCAGTAGGGAACTGAACTAAAAACTTGTCCTGATTGCCTTAATTTATGTGGAAAAAACCCACCCCATAAGTGTGGGTGGAACCTTCTGTTAGCAGCCTAGATTAAAAAGGGCAGAGTAGGATGCAAGCTGTTAACCTTGTGCCTGCCTGGCTGTTCCTCTTGCCGATGAATTGATTTAACCTGTTGCTGCTGCAGAGGATTGCTCTGCTGATACCAGAAACATCTTTGCAGTATCTGTCCATTGACTAGAAACTATCACCTCTCCAGGAAACTTCTAAAGTTCTAGTACCACATTGAGACTGCTCAGGTGGCCAGATTCATGCTCTGAGCAACCACTGGGTTGTGGGCCTCTCCAATGTGAGACAGCCACTGTGGGACTACTCTATCTGCTGAGGTGACCAGCCTCAACTTACCAGAATCTCAGGCTTTCAGATAACTATTGTTACTATTCTAACATAACCTGATTTGATACATTCTTTTAAAGGAGTAAGCTATGCTCCACAGTCATATCCAGAATTGAGTAAACATCTAATATTACTAAACCCTTTAGGAGACTGCAAACTGGTTTCATAATGAAAACAATCTGTATTTTCAGATGTGAACTGCTGTTTTCAACTGCTCTTTCCCAGAAACAGTTTGGAGCACAGTACTTCACAGAAAGATAAAGATGTTGAAAGAATCCTTTCATCAACAAATACTTAGTGATAGCATAATATATATATATATTTTTACAGTCCAGGTCTTTTATTTGTTTTGTACATTAGGCCATGAATTCGTATGGAATGGGCTCCAGCAGCTCAGGCTCCTTCCCGTTAGTCCTCACAAAGTGTGCTTCTCTGGGTGGGGCGGGCTGGCGCTTCAGCTGAACCCAGGTGCCCTTCTCCTTGGCTTCCTTTTTCTTCTGGTCGTTCTCCTTCACCCGCTTCAGGAAGCTGTCTCGGCTCTTAGAGTGCTTGATGTGCTCAATCCGCACGTTAATTCTCTTGGCAAGAATCTTGCCCTTAACTTGCTTGTTTACAATGATGCCCACGGCATGCTGGGTGACATTGTAGACTCTTCCGGTTTTGCCATGGTAACACTTATGAGGCATTCCTTTTTGAACAGTGCCCATTCCCTTGATGTCTACAATATCACCTTTCTTGTAGATTCGCATGTAAGTGGCCAAAGGAACAACTCCATGTTTCCTAAAAGGCCTGGAGAACATATAGCGGGTCCCCCTCCTCTTTCCCTTTGTGTTTGTTATTTTGGCGAGTTACTGGAAGATAGCTGCCGCGGCCGAAAGCAGCATAATATATTTTTAAGGTTTATACATTTTACATATCTTATGGGTGATGGGAAAGTAGGAGAGTTGAGAAACTATGTGGAAGAATAATGATTCTAGGCACAAATATATATCTAGCACAATAGAAACATTATTTTTATTAGGATTTTTTTATTTTACATACCAATCAAAGATCCCTCTCTTCCCTCTTCCTGCCCCACCATCCTCCCCCTCCCAACCCTAGAAACATTCTTATCTACATGTATGTACTTGTATAAAACACAGTTTGAGTGGACATGACCTACATGAGTGGCACTGCCTCATTCTTTGTGGATAGATTTCCACAATCTATCAAATGAAAGGGCCAGTGAAAGGCATGGCTTACTTCTTTTTGAGTGTGTGGGCTTCCCACTGAATTGCCCCCATAGGCTCATTTATTCAACCGCTTTTCTCTTAGTAGTTGGATCTCTTTAGGAAAGAATTAGAAGTTGTGCCTTCATGAAGGACGTTGCTCATCTTGGATGAGTTTGAGCGATGAAAGACTCATTTCAGGCATGAGTAAGCAACACAAATGTAAAGGCATAGAACTTGGGCCTGCTTCAGCATCTCTGCCTTTAACAGCTAGAGTGCATATACAGAATGTTGGAACATTCCTCCTGTGTCAAAGGGAGTAAAGATGAAGAGAAACTTCAGTTTCTACATTAATTCTGATTAAATTTTCACATTCCTCTGTAAATTTCCTCAGAGCTGTTACTAGTGCTAAAGAGAAGAGAGTGAAGTCTAAGTGAAGAAGGCAAATGTGACTCTGCTCAGCCAGGGCAAGAAAATCAGCATCAGCTCTATGGGAGAGATTGGTAGCAGGTGTCAGCACAACTGAAGGTGATTGCAGGATGACTAGGAGGTTGGTAGCTAACAAAGAGAAACGATAGAATAGATTCTTTAAATCTAGTCAAAAAACAGAAAAGTAAAAAGAACAAAAGACTCTTGTTAGGATAATTTCACACCACCTTATGATTGACAAATTCCATTTGGAAGTTTGTATCACATTTAAATACTTCATCTTAGTATATGACACAGTATGACTTTTATAACAATTCTACTTTAAACATTAATTTTTTAGGGGATACATTCCTCCCTGTTTCTTTGTGCCTCTTTCTTTGATTTTTATATAATGAGCAATTGATTCCTGGGCAGAAGGGTCATATAACATGTCTCCTTCCTAACTGATTGAAATGACTCAATTATATTCTAAGTAGGAAATGAGTACCCATGTTTGTGTGTAATATAAAAAAATATACGCGAGTGGTGGGCCGCTGAGGCAGGCAGAGCGGAGCGGCGTTATTATCTCCTAAGCATTGGTAAATCCTTCATATCACCAATTCTACTGTTCTATATCACAGCTTAGGAGTGACATGCTACCCAACATAGTGTTGTGCCCTGGGCATGAGACCCCCCTGAAGAGTCCACCAGGGACACAAACTCATTGAAATGCAAAAGCAAGGTTTATTGAAGCAGTTCAATCCCTGTGGCAGGGACAGGGACCTCATCAAGCCATCCAACACAGTAGAGGCTGGAGGAGGTGCCCCGCCCCTCTGCAAGCTCACGTTTTAAAGCCAAAAAACCACAAGGATACATCATTTAGGGGTGTTAGTTATGGGTGCAACTCTGATTGGTTCAAGTTTTAGGGGCTTTCCAGAATTTCTGTGTTATCTTACTTTGTAGTTTTAACTGGTTGTTTGTCAAACTGTATAGAATATCTCCATCATTGGGGCATTCTGTGGTTAATCAGTTGCTACCAGATAGTCCTTCAAACATCCTGACTTTGTACTTTTGACCATCTCTGGCATTGGGGTATTCTATGGTTAATCAGTTGCTACCAGATGGCTCTTCAAACATCCTGACTTTGTCCTGGGACCTATGTTAGTAGCTCTGAGAATTTTTAAACTCAGGCCTGTTTTAAGCTGGGGTGAGGGGCTTGATTAAAATGGGGATGCTTTGGTTCTTCACACATGAGGTGTTTTTTTACAACCTACACAAAATTAACTACAAATTTATTTTACACAGAAAAGTTAAGTGTCAAATGTCTAAAAGATACTGGAGAAACAAAGTATCTCCAAATTTGGCAACCTGCCTTTTATGGATGCACCAAAAGCATGTTGACCTTGAGCACAAAGCTACATGCAGTTCCCTGATCCCAATGCTCTGCACAGATGCATCCCACAGAGTATTCAGGGATGGGCACCTGCACCCAGGGAGGTGCAATGATCACATGGGACCTCACAAGACACTGAATCTAGCCACAGGGTTCCACTAAGACTACACTTTTATCCCTAAGCTCACCAGTTGCCTTTCCCCATCTGGGGACAGAAGCCCCTCACTCTCCATCTAGTGGCTTCCCAGTTCACCTAGGCTCCCTTCACAGTTCCCTGAAGTAGTGCTCACAGAACAGTACACAATACCACTGGTGCCTGTTCTGCTACAAAGCCAGCCTGCTGTATCCCACCCAGAAGAGCCCTGCACCATGTCTCACTGGCAGGTCAGACTGGAGTCCCTAATTGGCTTCTGAGGCCTGAGTGACAAAGAGTGCATCCCTAGGGTTACAGTGTGCTTACAGAACACAGCAGAGTGGTTCCTGGCCCAGTCTTCCACCCCAGACCCAGGCCTTTTCCAGATCTGCAAAGATTTGCATTTCAATAGCACTTGCCCCTGGCTTCAGCAGCAGACCCTGTTATCTTCCCACACTCTATAGTCACTTCCCCTTCTTCCTCCTAGACACAATGTGGTTAGATTGCAAGGTCCATTGCACATTGTGGAGGAGAGTGAGTTCCCTCTGTCCCAGGAGGTAGAGTATCCAGAATATTAACAATTAAAGAGGGATTTTAGTACAAAATAGATAGTGTTTGTTCTGTGGCTTCACATCAAGGAGAGGTGAACTGAAGGTACATTTAACCTAGTTGTCACAGGGACTTCAGAAAACCAGGAGAGAAAAGCAGAAAACAGATGATAAACAACATGACCTGTCCTTCTCCTACCAGAAGGATGAATGATAGCTCCATTGCCTTAGGAGTTTTCTTATGAAATTTAATCTCTTGGCAATTTAATAATAAGCAGTGAAGTCTTCACAATAAGTTGAATACTTAGAAAGAAATGGAGCAAAGAATAATGCACCTATGAACACAGACATTGTGTTAACTAGCACAATTTCCACAGTGGACAGGTGAAAAACAACAAAACACAGCAGTATTAGTCAAGGGATATTTTTACCTCATGCAGGAACAAATATAAATTATAAAAATGAAGGAAAGAAATGCCTCTGGCATGTTCATCTTGTACCACAAGGTCTTAGCTGAAAATCGAAGAAAAGACACTATGAAAGTGGATTGCTTTGGAGCCTATGATACCTGTTAATCTTGATGTTTGAACTAAAAGATATCTGGACCTGTGAAACCTCAGTAAAAACCCCCCACTCTATCCCCTACAGACAAAGAGAAGCTAAAACCAGGATTCCTAAGTATAGATAAGAACTTAGACCCCTTTCAAGTTCCCATGTGGTGATATCAGCTACAGGGACTTAAAAACACAGAGTCAGGATATTCGACCAACTGGTAGGACCTAATAGGCCATAAAACATCCCAAACTTCTCAAACCCCGGAGACAGCTCATAAAACTCCTAACACGGTTGCTGAACAAATGAAAGATAAAGATAACATGAAAGACTGAAAAAAGGAAACTGATACTAACCAAGGAGAGGGAGGCAGGTTGTGGGGAATGAATTATGAGGTCTGTGCCTTTAAGAATTAGCCTCACCAAGGCTGTCTGCTCTCCCCATACTTACTCATTATAGTACTTGAAGTTCTAATCAGAGCAATAAGACAACATAAGGAAATTAAGAGGATACAAATTGGAAAAGAAGAAGTCTAGCTTTCCCTATTTGCAGATGACATGATAATATACTTGAGTGACCCCAAAGATTCAACCAAGGAACTGATACAGCTTATAAACACCTTCAGCAACATAGCAGGATACAAGATTAACTCAAAAAAATCAGTAGCCCTCCTATATACAATTGGCAAATACACTGAGAAGGAAATCAGAGATACATCACTATTTACAATAGCCACAAATGATATAAAACACCTTGGGGTAACAATAACCAAGTAAGTGAAGGACCTATATGACAAGAACTTTAAGTCCCTGAAAAAAGAAATTGAAGAAGATGTCAGAAAATGGAAGGATCTCCCATGCTCATGCATAGGCAGGATTAACATAGTAAAAGTGGCAATCTTACCAAAAGCAATCTACAGATTCAATGCAATCCCCATCAAAATACCAACACAATTCTTCACAGACCTGGAAAGAATAATACTCAACTTCATATGGAAACAAAAAACCCAGGATAGCCAAAAGAATCCTGTACAATAAAACAACCTCTGTAGGCATCATGATCCCTGACCTCAAGTTCTACTATAGAGCTACAGTAATAAAAACAGCTTGGTACTGGCATAAAAACCAACATGTGGACCAATGGAATCAAATTGAAGACCCTGACTTTAATCCACACACCTATGAACATACAATTTTTGACAAAGAAGCCAAAAGTGTACAATGGAAAAAAGAAATCATCTTCAGCAAATGGTGCTGGTATAACTGGATATCAATGTGTAGAAGGCTGCAAATAGATCAATATCTGTCACCATGCACAAAACTTAAGTCCAAATGGATCATAGACCTCAACATAAATCCAGCTACTCTGAACCTGCTAGAAGAGAAAGTAGAAAGTAGTCTTGAACGCATTGGCATAGGAGATCACTTCCTAAATATAACAACAGTAGCACAGACAGTGAGAGAAACAATCAATCAATGGGACCTCTTGAAACTGAGAAGCTTTTGTTGAGCAAAGATATGGTCAACAAGGCAAAGTGATAGCCTACAGAATGGGAAAAGATCTTCACCAACCCCACATCTGACAGAGGACTGATATGTAGAATATATAAAAAACTCAAGAAATTAGACATCAGAATGCCCAACAGTCCAATCAAGAAGTAGGCTATAGAACTAAACAGAGAATTCGAGACAGAGGAAACTCAAATGGCTGAAAGACATTTAAGGAATTGCTCCACATCCCTAATTATCAGGGAAATGCAAATCAAAAAGACTCTGAGATACCACCTTACACCTGTCAGAATGGCTAAGATCAAAAACACTGAAAACAGCTTATGCTGGAGAGGATGTGGAGCTAGGGGAACTCTCCTCCACTGCTGGTGGGAATGCAAGCTTGTACAACCACTTTGGAAATCAATATGGTGCTTTCTTAGAAAATTGGGAATCAATCTCCCCCAAGATCCAGCTATACCACTCTTGGGCATATTCCCAAGGAATGCTCAATCATACCACAAGGGCACTTGCTCAGCTATGTTCATATCAGCATTGTTTGTAATAGCCAGAACCTGGAAACAACTTAGATGCCCTTCTACTGAAGAATGGATAAATAAAATGTGGTACATATACACAATGGAATACTACTCAGTAGAGAAAAACAATGACATCATGAGGTTTGCAGGCAAATGGATGGATCTAGAAAAAAAATCATCCTGAGTGAGGTAACCCAGACTCAGAAATACAAACATGGTATGTACTCACTCATAGGAGGATACTAGATGTAAAACAAAGATGACTAGATGCTACTCACAACTCCAGGGAGGCTACCTAGAAAACAGGACCCCAAGAAAGACACAGGGATTGCCCAATGACAGAGAAATGGATGAGATTTACATGAACAACATGGATGTGAGTGGGGGTAATGAAGGGCAAGGGTTGAGGGAAAGAGACCTTAGGGGAGCTGGAGATCCCAGCTGAATCAAGAACAGAGAGGGAGAACAAGGAATAGAAGACCGTGATAAATGAAGACCACATGAGAATAGGAAGAAGCAAAGTGCTAGAGAGGCCCACAGAAATCCACAAAGATGCCCCCACAATAGACTACTGGTAAAGGTTGAGAGAAAGCCCGAACTGACCAACCCTTCTGATAGGATGGCCAAACACCCTAACTGTCGTGCTATAAACCCCATCCAATGACTGAGGGAACCGGATGCAGAGATCCACGGCCAGGCACCAGGTAGAGCTCCAGGAGTCCAATTGGTGAGAAAGAGGAGGGTTGGTATGAGTGAGAATTGTTGAGACCAAGGTTGGATAAAGTACAGGGACAAATAGCCAAACAAATGGAAACACATGAACTATGAACCAATAGCTGGGGAGCCCCCAACTGGATCAGGCCCTCTGGATAAGTGAGACAGTTGATTAGCTTGATCTGTTTGGGAGGCATCCAGGCAGTGGGACTGGGTCCTGTACTCAGTGCATGAGTTGGCTGTTTGAAACCTGGGGCTTATACAGGGACATTTGGCTCAGCCTGGGAGGAGGGGACTGGACCTGCCTGGAATGAATACCAGGTTGAACTCAATCCTCAGGGGAGTCTTTGCCCTGGAGGAGATGGGAATGGGGGGTGGGCTGTGGGGGGGGGGAAGATGTGGGGAGAATAAGGGAATTTGTGTCTGATATGTAAAATTAAATTAAATTATAAAATAAAAAAGCAAGGGTTTAAAAAAAAAAACTAACCTCACAAAGAAAGGGCAAGCTCCTCCTGGCCTCCCTGCTATGAGTGAGTGCATTGGAATGAGCTTCCCTGCCACTGCTTGTAAACTTAAACAGAATAAACCTTGCTTTTGCATTCTGGTACGCTTGTCCTCCACGGTGTTCTCTCTAGGGGTCTTGATCTGGGCCCAACATACCAATGTAACAATTCTCACAGAAAGAAAAGATAGAGAACACAAATACAGAAAACTTCAAGGAGAAGTCACCTATCAGCACTGTGGTCACTGCTCTTAATTGGATGGCTCTGCTGAGCTATTTTCCGCTCAGAACAATGCTGTTTTTGCTTTGTGGAGGCTGGCTTTGAAGAAGGCCACAGCTCCTTCCATTCAGGACAAAAAGGAGTTCATTCTAACAATCTCTGGCTGCTGTCTCTCTCAGTACTTTGAAACCACTGAAGAGAATTTTTTTTTTTTCTGTTTTTAACCTTTTGCTTTTTTTTTGGTTTTTTT
>CABHPP010148514.1:0-40111 GCA_902168425.1 Peromyscus attwateri
AAAAAAAATCTAAAAATAAATCTACCATGTGACCCAACTGTATCACTCCTTGGCATATGCCCAAAAGATTTGACATCCTACTCCACAGATACTTGCTCAGTCATGTTCACCTTTGCTCTATTCATAATAGCTAGGGAATTGGATTAACCAAAAATTTCTTCAATGATGAGTGGATATTGAAAATGTGGTACATATAAGCTATGGAAAATTACTCAGCTGTGAAAAAATATGAAATTTACAGGCAAATTGATAGGGTCAGAAAAAATAGTATTGAGTGAGGGAAACTCGACCCAGACAGACAAACATCACATGTTCTCTTTCTTCGGAGGCTCCTAAGTCCAAATCTTCACATGTAGTTACATATGCTGGAGAAACTGAGGAAACTAGGAAGATAAAAGGGTACCATTGTCAGGGTGAGTGGTGCAAAGCAGAAGAGAGGGAATGGCAGGTACAAGTGATCGGAAAAGGGAAATGAGAAAAAAATGGAGAACTCTAATAAAGGAGAGGGAGGATAAATACCGAAAAAGGAGGGAAGAGGAAAAATAACAGTGTGGATATATGAAAACATCATAGAGAATAATTCTCCTAACTACCCAGTATTATGCATAAGTATCTAAGTATGCATAGACTGTTTAAATGAAATTTTTCCATTTGGGCTGACAAATCTCCCTCCAACGGCCGGAGACCAACTACAAATACCCAACACCAGGCATGAAAAGCCCTCATTTGATAAGTTTGTCAGGGTTGTCCAAGAGACTCCAAAATATTATAAGTTATTGCTGTAGTCCTTGGGTATCCCTTCAGAGGTGGAAGGTGAGTCCCTATTGATGAAGAGGTCATGTACTCTGATACATAATCCAGAGACATCCTGTTATGGAACTGACCTGAAAGCCTCCTCCCTGAAGACTAGCTTTCATGGTACCAGAAAGCACCATGAAAGCTTGCAAAGAATGGGTAGGCAACCAACAGCCCTACCTAGAAATATGACCTATGAACCACAAAAATGAACAACATAACAGAATAACCCTTCAGGTGCACTAGTAGCACGTATACTTGGTGATAACCAACTTCTTTCTCACTGGACTTAAGTTCACTCAACAAGAGACGAATCATCTCTGCTACTGGAAACCCAGAGCTAGTGAAATCATAGATCTTGGAGGAGAACCCACAACAGCCACTTTACTAAATCAAAATAATCCTTAACTGCATTCTAAATTTTCTCATTGTACAGACAGAGAGGTGTATTTCTCACTCCTTATCAAGGAAACTTTACTTTGCAACAGATGGAGACTATGACAGATTACACTCAATAAAAATGCAGTTATGGAGCCCAGTCACAATGATTAATACAACCAGTGCCAGCTCTGGGGTCACTACAAAAGAGGGGGTGGATTGTAGGAGCCAGAGGAACAGGGAGTTTACTGTGAGATCGTGTCTCCTAGGAACATCCGAAACAACACCCAGAAAGTCTCACTAGCATGACTGCCTAAATAAGACCTGAAGAAGGACAACAGCAGTACACAAGCTGATGTGGACAATTGGAGTGGTGTGATGGTGGGGAAGCTCAAGAGGCCATAACGCTATACAAAGTAACGGGGGCAACTAAAGGATGCTGGAAGGACTGCAGCTGTCTACTTGGTTCTGTATCCGTGAGTATTTTCCCCGTTTCATATCTTAATAAATCCTTGATACCCCTTACACAGACTCTTGTGGGTTTTGCATAATAATATATAGTTTATATATAAACAATTAATTTTAAATGAATTTGAAATAGAGTAAGGAAGGGTATACGGGATGGTTTGGAGGGAGAAATGATATAATTCCATAAAAAGAAATTTTAAAAAGAAAAGATAAAATTGAATATTAAAATTTATTTTAAAGTAAGAAAGTCTAGACATCAAAATGAATAGCTGCTGTATTTTTTAATTATGTAAAGTAGAAACATCTAGAAAATAGTAATCATTCATCTAGAGATGTAAAAAAATTTTGGGAAATCCTTATGATTTTAAGTGTTCTTTCCTCTTTATCATTGAAATGTGGGTATTAGAAGCAAAGAAATGTCACATAAGTATAGTGGGTAGTAAAACAAATGATAAATGATTCTTTTTTCATTTTTTATTAAGAACTTTTTGTTTATTTTACATACCAACCAGAAATTCCCCCTCTCATATGATTCTTTTCTTAATTCCACTGTTGAAAATGTTGTTAGCTATGGACCTGTATTTGATAGAGGAAATGTAATGGCTCTTGGGTTGTTTATATATTTTAAATATATTGACTATGAGTGGAATTTTTACAATTTAAAAAGTTAGAATGGAAAGTGGAATAACATTTTCCACCCTTGAAATTCTGTGAGTTCTAAAAGAAGGTATTTTGACACTAGGCATTGTAGATTAGTCATTGGATAAATAAAAAACTTAACTAAATGGCTGCCCAGTTTGGAAGAAAGAGTGGCCAGGTTTTTGGTTAGAAGAGTTCAGGACAGACAGAATGTCCCAAGCACTTCTTTGACATGCCCTAACTAGAGGAAGCACACAAATAGCACAAAGCACCATATATGACAATTTCTAAATACTACATAAATTACAAATTTTATATTTTAGACAAATCTCTTAATATTAAAACCACTTAATTACTTTTTCAACTACAATTATGCAAATTTGTGAACACAACCTAATGAAAAACAACCAATTACTGTGTAGGTAGTAGTTACCTCCCATGAAGCTAGGAGGGAAATAAAATTTCCTGTGGAAAGGACTTGGAGGTAGAAGAGTAAGTTTCTTGTTTTTGTTTTTTAGGGAACACCAACATAAATTGGGGTGCTTCCTGTCTTTTAAAAAATATTGGTAATTTTTTCTTAATGATTTCTTCTGTGCTATAAAAATCTGGTGATACAGTGTGACAAAATAAGCAAACCAACCAACCAAACAAACAAACAAAAACTTTAAAATGAGAACAAGTATATGTCTTTATAACTGACCTATGTGGAATATTTTAGATCCTACAAATATTATATCAGTTACTAAAGAAGAGTGTTTTTTTCCTTTTACTCTTTTGTAGGCTTTGAAATCGGTTGATGTTTTACACACACAAACATACAGAAAGAGAGAGAGAGAGAGAGAGAGAGAGAGAGAGAGAGAGAGAGAGAGAGGAAAAGAGAGAGAGAATTGTTTGTCAAAGAATAAAAATCATATGCTTGCCTTCCTCAAAGCTAAACCAATCATCATTTCAATGACTTGAATGGAATATGAATGTTTAAAAGATATCAGTTCTGATGAGCATTTAACTGGCTAATGAATTGGTTGGCTGCATTTTAGGTTCTGAAATAATGGAACATTTGTTTAAAGAGATATTTTTGTTGTATATTGATTTATGTGTATTTTGCAGGTTATAACTAGTCAAAAAAAGAATAAGATGCTTTCCTCATTGCTCAACTAATTAAAATACTGTTTATAGTTTTCTTTTACAAAAGCCTTTTCTATCTATTATATAAAATCCATATAGGCGAGTAGCTTAAAGAAACAGTCATTGAAAAGTGCTGGGTTTTAACTACCTGAACCTCTTGAAAGTTCAAAGTTGAATATACTGTGAATCACCTTTGGAATGTTTTTGTAGGTTTATTTGGAAGGTACTGGGTACCACTCTCACCATCTATGCCTCCCAAATGGGAAAAAAATGCAAAAAAAAAAGGAGTCACAGATGGAATTTTTCATGGAGCACACCTGCCTTATACCTGGAGTGATGCTTGTCTAAAGTTCCACAGTCCTGGTTCCTCAGTGTTTCCCAGGTGCTTTCCAGGGATGATTATCTGTTGTCCGTATTCATGATGATGCCCTCAGTTGTGCTTGATAATGAAAATTTTATTGCTATTAATGCATCAGAGAGTACAAAGCTGCAATACATCTTAATTAAAACTTGAAATCAAGTGTACCTGGCTATCTAGTCCAGATAATAGTCTATATTGGTAGATGTATTAAATAATTTTTGTATCTTTAACATCCTAGGTCAGACAGAATCATGGATCATGTAAGAAAAGAAGCTTCAAGAATGATAAATTCCATCATTATATACTCATTTTACTAAACTTAAAATAGAGTAAGAAGAAATAATGTATATAACAGATTCTATGCAACATAAGGAAAAAGTGTAATAGAAAAGTTTAGGGCTCTGTTTCCAAATTCAAACATAAATTAATTGGACCTGTAAAATAACTGTAACATCATTTTATTGTGACCTATGCCCCACTGAAGAGTGCTTTACTATAACCTCCCACAAGGAGAAAGTGTTGGGAATGCATTGTCTAGTTAGGATCTCTGGATTACTGTTCTCCAGAATTGAGCTGCTTTTGTTATATAATATGTTTATTTTCCTAGTCTATTCCCCCTACTCTTGAAAGGAAGAACCAGAGGCTTGCATATAATGACTGTTCTAAAATGAATTCTAGAAAATCAAGGTATTGAGTAAGTTACGTTTGAAAATATCTGCCACATCTTCTCAGGATAAATTGAAAAAATTAAATTTCAATAAGACTAAAACTGGAAGACGTATAGCAGAGCGTTAAGATCTATGCAAGAATTGTAGTTCCTTTTAAAGAGAAAATGAATTGGCTGTAATACACCAGACATATGAACATAAGGCAAATTACTCTCCAGGCTATGAGCAAGTCCTGTGGGAAGGCCCTCTCTCACCCTGTCCCATATATCAGGAGAATCCTCTGCTCACCTCTGCACTCAGCAGGGACCTCCCTTGCTCATCTCTTCTACAGGCTTCATCATTTCTCAGAATACCGCAGGAAGACATTATAAAGTATGGTCATTTATTAGCTGTTCGAGATTCATAGTTATTGATGCTTTATCTTGTATGCATAATTTTAACATTATGTGCTTTAGAAATTTCAAAATGTCAGTTACAAGGGGAACGTTACAAGTGCTGATTCAAATAGTAGTTATAATCACAGCTTCTTGGTGTAAGATCTTTGATCCAGCCTCCACACCTTGCTAATCTTGGGTTTCATTTATTATTCACTTGTTGTGTGCCAAGGGAGGGAATGGAGTGGTGAAAACATACTTGGCTTTATCATGGGCTTCAAAACTAACATACGGAGACAGAAAATAAAGGAATGGAAAAGTAAATTTCTAGTGATGACAGAAACGATGACAGTAATGAAACAGGACACTCTGTTCAACACACAAGGTACTTGGGATGGAAAGAGAGGAAAGCAGAACTTTAATCTAAAGCTTTCAAATGCCATACTTGAAGTGCAGAAGTGAGCTGGTTTATGAAGAGGAGACCATCATGGATGAATTAGCTGCAGTAGTTTCTTCAAGATCAAGCAGAGAGCAAATATGAAGAAACCAAATCAGTTCTATGCCTAGTCTAGACCATGGATATAGAGCAAACCAGCCAGTGTGGAAAACATAATAGAGCTTGGTGAGATAGATAGATAGAGATAGATAGATAGATAGATAGATAGATAGATAGATAGATAGATAGATAGATAGATAGGCCTGTGATGGAACTGCTGAAGAATTCTATTACCTCTTTACCTCGTATGGATGATGTAATTCATATTCCTTCTGACTGCATATGCAGAATGGCTTATAGAGAAAACCATCATGAAAAGGGAAGATGATTTGTGATTTGAAAGCCATTGAGCTCTAGTGACTACTGTTGGAGATTTGTATCTCAGGTATCAGTTTAAATTACTGGGGTTCATTGAAGTTTGGCATTGTATAATCTTCTTTTTAAGAATTCAATGCATACCAGAGAAACGTTACAGCTCTCTTTGTCAAGTGTTGGAAGAAGAAATTATTAAATAACAGAAAAATACATTGGATGTATTTTTAATTCACTACTTGTTCCAGAAAATGATGGTTCATATAAGTGGTGTGCAAAAATTTAGCATTTCCTATAAAAATATTAAATATCAAATATTAATTTACATAAAGTTTTGTAGAAATGTTTTGCAGAAATATTGCTGGACTTTAGGCCTTATTTATATTTCACAAAGCACATTTTTTTCTGAGCAATAACAACATAAAAGATAAAAGAAGCAAACATAAACATACTATTAAGCCTAGAAACAGGCATCATATAAATTTTAATTTATGATCACATTTGTTTGAAAATTTAAACACTGTTTCTTAGATTGTAAAATATAAAACAATATTTTAGAAATATTGATATTTAAAATATTTGCTCTTTCCATTTCTATTAATGTTCCCAAAGATAATATTTTATCAAGTTTGATTTAACACGAATAACTAAGAAAACTCTATTAGAGGCTGGAGATAAGGCTCACTAGTCAAGAGCACTGACTTCTCTCCCAGAGGACTTGGGTTCAATTCCCAGCACTCACATTGTAGCTCACAACTATCTGTAACTCCAGCTCCAGGGTATCAAATGCCCTCTGGTTTCCATGGGCATTCGGTATATATGTGGTACACAGACAACATACATCAAAATACCCATACACAAAAAATAAAATGAAAACAAACTTGAAAATTGAAAGAAATTTTTTGAAAATAAATCTACACCAAATATTCTAGACCCTGAATGCTGTGTAAGTGAAAAATTGGGGTTGTCATTCCAAAGCCAGATTTATTCTTCTCAGCTCTTACTCTGTCTTTTGCCAGCTGAATAAAGGAATGACATTTTTAGTAGTGTTTGCAGCAACCATATTCTTACACTTTCAAGGAGCCAAGTATGACACTACATGGAAGCATACCAAAGCATCACGGTGATAAAAATAGGGTGAAATAAAAACTACACTATTTTTGGAGAGCTAGAATAAGAGATGAAAGGTTCTTTTGCTCTGTTTTATGAAAAGGAATGCAAGATGACTAAAATACATCCTGGCTTCTGCAAAATAAAATCAAGAGAACAAATCATTTATACTCAAATGACAAAGGTAAGTACTTGCTTTAACACAAACACAAAGTCAACCATAAAGAACGTTATTTTATCTGTTGTTTTATCTGTTACTTATCAGAATGTTATCACCTATCCTTTTTATGGTCTTCATACATTCTGATTCTGAAGTAAGATACATTAAAAGAACATTTAGCTACCAGCAAAGCACTAGAAAATTTGGAAAGTTTCACTTAAAAAGAGAAATAGCAACAAAAGATGTTTCCAGACAGGGTGATGTCTTGTAAGCTCATCTTGGGGGAGAATGTACTCTGCAGAAGAAGCTTAGCCCCGGTTGGAGCTCTATCATCACAGGTGGTAACGCTTACTGGGATTTCTCTGAAGAAACACAGCTGGGACTTGTTCCTAGCAAAATGCAGTATGCTCTCTGAAAGGTGGGGGTCCCTCCAAAGGGGATTATTTCCTGCCAAAAAGCTCATTTGTATGAACTTCCTCCCCTCCCATGCTCCCCAGCAACTCTCCCCTTGGCTTGGCACCATACAGCAGCATCACATGACTTTTTGGACTGACTGACTGAGTTTACTGAACATACAGCCTTGGCAGTGCCAATGATCCTGGCAGTGGCAGAAGCCAGGAAACATATACCAGTAAATGGATCTCAATTTGATCACTGCACATAGAGTTTGCTTGATTTATCCCATACTATACCAAGCTTGATGCAGCAGCCAGACTCTGATCTCAGATGCTACACTCAACAGAAGGGCCAACACTGAACTTGGGTTATGTTGCCAACACGTGTTCTTCTAGGGGATTCCTTTCCTGTTGTGACATTTTCTGTTAACTTTTGTTCCCCCTTAGGGTTCATTGGTAAGGTTGAACAAGATTGTAACTGTTCAGTTATCAGCAACTGTAGAACAATAAGGATGTTTCCCTTAGAACCGCAAACTCTCTTTAACAGAATTTTTAAATGAAAACTTCAAAAGTCATTATTCTGCAAGAGACTAGCAGGGTTTCTTGATCCATTAATATTTCATATAATGTTTCTTTTGGATCCTTCACATCCTTTTAAAACAATGCTTCATATTCTTCCTTTAATTGGGCTAATATTCTGTGTAAAATTTGCTGAGAGCATAGTATAATACTCCAGAGCTGTAATCTTCCGGTACTATTTTGGCCCCCATATGTTCATTTCTTACATACTTGTCTCACCCTCAAGCTCTGCTGTACTTTTGATCATGGATACTCTGTGGATTTGTATTACTAAAAGATGGTAAACATGTTGTTATGAATATTTCTTAATTTATGGGAAATTGTAAGTATAGTGAATAGTAATTACCCTCAGTGATGACACTGTTATGAAAGATGATAAAGCAACACTGCAATGATATGATGCTTCAAAAATAACACAGGCAAGCCAGTAAAAGAGACAATTCCTACACACTAGAGCAAACTTGCAAAGGGCGAACTAGAAATGGGGATGGTAATGATAAGTGACTTGAGAAAGTCATGACATTGCATCCTAACCAGAGAGAGTCAGAGAACTGTGAAAAGGTAATTGTAGTATGGTAGTCTGTTCTGTAATTAAATATCTGTAAAATGATTTTCAGTTTGTTCTGGGAATAGTTTACAAAAGTTTTACACATTCTGTTTTCTACTTGAGTGAATAGTTCTAATAACCTTATTAAGCACCTATTATATGTCTCCACTATCCATAATGTTAACCCTAATACCACAATGGATATAATTGTCCTTGTAAGTTTTCATTAACCTCCTTGACATTCTGGTTGTAAGTACTTAAATACAGATTAAAGCAAGAAAGTTCATTTTGACCTTAACATACTGTTGTGCAGTTTTGGATGTGCCCATTTGCCTAAAATCACAATTATTTAATAAGGCATGATTCTGTATGTTTATATTAAGGTGTTTTATAAATATGATTAAATACAAAAGTCAGATAATTTTAAGGTCACATTAGACACTATGGGTGTACCTGATTCAATGAGTTGAAAGATCTTAACACCAGTACCAATGCTTATCTGAAAGGGAAGAAATTACATCCATGACTAACAGTTGGCATTCACATCAATAGTT
The DNA here is from genome assembly GCA_902168425.1 of Peromyscus attwateri. NCBI lineage: Eukaryota > Metazoa > Chordata > Mammalia > Rodentia > Cricetidae > Peromyscus > Peromyscus attwateri. The sequence continues at coordinate 8,962 of CABHPP010148514.1, forward strand.
CCTCACCTGCCCTTCCTAAGGGCCTCTTATATAGGTATCAGACTTGATTACATGAAACCCAAAATCACATGATAAAATCCTTTATTCTATTCTGTTTGTTTGTTTATTTGCTTGTTTTCTTGGTGTGATTATCATTTTATTTTGTTTTTTGAGATATATTTCACTATAGATCCATGGCTGGCCTAGAACTCACTGTGAAGACCAGACTGGCCTTGAACTCACAGTTTACTTCCTACTTCTGTCTCCTAAATGCTAGGATGTTATAATGCCCACATGAATACAATTCCCTGTAATAGATCCCTATGTATGTATGATTTTTCTGGTTGTATTTTTCTAGTTGTACTCTAATATTCATAAAGTTTTGTACATGGAAGAGGTATACAACTAAACATGTACATGGAAGAGGTATACAACTAAACATGTACATAACAATGTGACCTGTGGTTTTGGGATTTGGCAGTGAGAAGACAGCAGAGGAATTTTTATGAATATAATTCTTTTGTAAATATCTATATTTCTAGTAAAATATGGATACCAATAGCTCTCTATTATTAATGATTCATAGGAAATGAGAAATATGGAAAAGAGCACCTAGCTCATTTTAGAGAATAATTAAAATTTCATGAACAGACTCTAAGTACATATATGCATGTTAAGGTGCTCCCGGGGAGTCTCAGGAGGAAATGAGGAGCAAACTCTTAGAAACTAGAGGAAAAGGCAAAAATCTTAGTGGAATTATGTCCCAAAGTTAAGTGGAATGTAGACTGGAAGCCATGAAATCAGACATTCAGCTAGTGGGACTTAGAAGCAGAGTTCTGGAGTCTTGGCCTATCTTCTCCTTGTTTGTAGATTACTCTGTGAAATGATATAAAAAAAGAGCACAGTCTTGATATCAGTGTCGGATTTTTGACACACAGGGCAATAATATAATTAAGTTGTTAAATATGGTAAGAGCCTATAATAATTCATATTTGATGGTCAAAAATTTGGCTTATTCAAGTACTTGAGAAAGTATGATGATTTTCAATTTCATGACTATGAGGTGTTTTAGAGACACCTTTGAATGGGCAAAAAATATCAAGACATTTATTTACTATATAAATGCTTGCCAAGGGTGGCCTGGTCAGAAAAGATTATAATAGTTAATTGAACCAGATAGCCACTATGGGTACCAATCTAGCCTTCCTCTCCTCTCAGTCAGTCATGACTACAAAAATAGAGCTTAGCCATGAGCTCAGCAACACAGATTTAGATGTATCAAAGCTGGCCTACTGCAGTCAATTTGAATTACATTGTCAGTCAGCATAAGAGACAAAATTAGAGTATCCAATATGGGCCCACTTCCTTGAGTGATCAGCCAGTAAACTGACTCTACTGAACCCCTTCTAGAACATGTTCAATAGATAGAAGAGGCAGAGCTTTGTGCTTGATTAGACATTTGCTCTGGGTGAGAATTTGCTGTATCTGTCACGTGATTCTCCCAAACTGTCATCCATTAACATACAGACCACTATACTACTACTTTCTTGTTCACATATGACTGATTCACATCAAAAAACTTACTTCACAGCAAATAGAGTATGACAGCAGGACCAGACCAGGACTGCATTGTAGCAGGTGGCTTGATATATAATGGTAGATTAGCCTTAGAAGGCTCACTCACAGCAGATTTTATATGACTTTTTTCCTTTATCAGCTAATATAAAATGTGTCAACAACAGTTAACCTTTTCTCACAATATCTAAGTTTCAAGATATCAGTGAAATAAAACAATTTACTTCAAAGATTTTGCATCCTCATCTAAAGGAAATGTTAATTTTTCTCAAGTTATAGCTGGCACAGTTTTATCATATTAGGTACAACATATGACTTTCCTTTTACTTTTGTTTGTATATACTTGTGTGTGGATATTGTTCATGCAGAATACAAAGTCAACCTTTGATGACATTCCTTAAAAGCTGTATACTTTGTTTTTGTTTGTTTGAGATGGGGTCTCTCATTGGCCTAAAGCTTGATCTAAGAGTCCATCTGTCTCTGCTTCCCCAATGCTGGGATTACAAGTGTGTGCCAGTATTTCTGGATTTTTTTTGTGGGTTCTGGGGATCAAACTTGGGTTCTCATGCTTGCAGAACAAATGATTTACCAACTGAATTATTTACCCAGGCCCAAATTTATATATATATATATATATATATATATATATATATATATTTGCAGATTAAGTGAGGTTTAATGAGATGTATTCTGAGGACATGGATGTAGAGTTGAAAAGGAATGGACTATTACTATGGCTTATACATGATTATTTGACTGATTTACTATCCCTCTTCTGTCTGCATATGATGTATTAAAAGTTATGTATAAACTAGCTATATCAACAATATGGAAATGAGAACTGCTGAAGATAAATAGCATATGTAAAATAATTTATATCTGTACAAATAGCACTACATTGCAGGTCTAGAACGTGCTATTTTATTGTGACAAAGGTATAACTGGTCTCATCTTGTTATGTTAAAAATATAACAATGAGGACTCAGAGCAAGCATCATTGTTAGTGTCATGAGCTAGGTCAAATTGGTCCATTTATGTTTGATTCAATGTCCACTCAAATTCCACTTTGGTCTCTCATACTTTGTCATGGTGATTAATAGCACTGTTTCCAAATAAGAAAAAATGATTTCAAACTCTAAATCTACTGTAAATTTTATGACCTCGGTGGTATATTAGTTTCCTTATCTTAAAAATGGTAATTAAAAAACTCCACCTTGAAGATATTTTGATCAGTTGATATATGAACTATTTAGTTCACTTAATTCATTTAAAATTTAGTTCACTTATTTATTAGTACATTTATTTATTATATCCTGCCAGACATAGGAGGAATGCCGAGTGGATGTGAGCATATATGCATCATTTGTGAAATCATAAAAGATTATTTTTATTTCTCAGTTACTAAAGAGCATGGAACACTGAGCAATAAGGGGAGAGTATAGATGGTCCTAATGTCTGCACAGCTAACCTGAAGAAAGAGGAAAGAAAGACAACCATGGAGTCTTTCTTGATTATAAGTGGAGTAAAGGTGGTGTTACTTACCTACCTAGCAAGAGTTAGTAGATGTGAGTATTAAATTGTCTAATAAGGTTATATGTCAAAAAGGTCCCAAACAAATCCACATCTAGAAGTAGATGCTGATGGTAATTCTTAAAGTTGCCTCTTCAATGATATTTGCATTCATAAAGTGTGAATTATATCCCATGACCTCTTTCCATAGTGGGACTATGAGAAGACAGTCAACACAGACCCTGCATGAGTGCCCAAAGGGAGAAGAGTAAGCACTTCTTCCTTAAGAGCTGGATCAAGGCATGGCAAGCTGATAGAGGAAGTAACCACAGCTTCAGTCTCTTCAGGTAAAAGCAGCAGGGACTGTGAGCCTCAACGTGATATTCAACCATTCAGATGAATGTCTGATGAAAAGGGAGATGTGCTCGTAGAACCCTGATGAATCCTCTCAATGGTTTAGGCAACTTTTTGAGAACAACCAAAAGTTAAATGTGTTTAAAGTGCTGAGCTCCGTGGCAGAATCTTTCTCTAGATGCATTGCCATTGGAATGTTTTCTTTTTTTGAGTGGGTGGGACAATGGCGAGCCCTCGCTTTTGAAGGCTCCATATGTTTTTGGTTTAGGAGTAGCATCAGCGAACCACAAAACGAAGTTAAGGAATTAACTGTTTATAGGGCTGAGTACTAAAATTTTTTGTTTGGCTACATAACATATTTCCTTTCCACAGGAGGTAGTTATGACAAATTAGAAGCCTGAAAATTTTCTGATGGTGTAAAGGCCCAGCTGTCACTGGGGAGAAGCTGATCAGATTTCATAGCCGCGTGGTCCCGTGGCGCCGCAGAGAGCTCCATATGGTCCCCCAAATGCTCCAGCTAAATCCACAAAAAAAATTCCAGCCTGAGTTTCACTTGTAAAAAATAAAACTCTTCTTAGATGAATTTATCATTTTTTTCACCTACAAAGAGAGAAAGTCTTGTTAACTGGTTACGTTTTTAAAAACTAATCTGTTTAAGAACAAATTTCCGCAGCTTGTTATGCCAGCTTCATGATAAAGAGATAATGGTGCCTTTGGCAACACCCCAGAGATATTCCGTTTCTATCAGAAGGTGAACTCTTAAGTGGATATACAGTGGATAACTAAGATCTTTGGGAATAGCTAATTCTTAACTCACAATCATATTAACCACTGCTGTCGTCCCACGAAAATTATGTTTATCAAATTGTTAAGCACTGTATGTAAAAATACTCTGCATTCATGTCAAAGACGTCAGTCTGCATCTTACCTAGTAACAAACGACAAATGCAGAATGCATTGATTCTTATATGGTTATATCCATCCATATTCCTCATAAACAATATTCTTAGAAACATCTGTGGCCCCTGATGATAACAACTGTCTCAAATAAATTGTCAGCCCTATTTCTTCAAGCTAAAGGGAAGGTATAGTAATTTCTTATTTGTTGCATTTATATTTTGAATCAAGAAAAGCTTTATATATTAAAAATATCATTTTCCATTTCATTGTGTTTCACAATAGCATAAAATATTCCCACAAAAATTCTAAGTAGTGCAAATTTAACCAATGATCCAACTATCCATGAAAAATCATTTCATTCTTAATAAAGCACCTAAATTTCTAATGTTTATGATACTCATAAGAATTAGCCTAGATTTTTATTAAAATACGAATAAATGTATTTGACATTTGTTGTTGAAAATATAAAACTGAATTAGTAGTAATTTAAGTGACTCAAATATTTTATGTTTTAAATAATTAAAGAGGTTTTAGTATTCTGAATCATGTATAGCCTGTATAGCTACTTTCATTCTTTGTATTATTAAATGAATACAACATATAAAAATATTATATTTTATTAATTACTTTAGTGTTTACATTTTTCTGAGAGAAGACAAGTTTTAGTTTTATAGTATGCCACAAAGATTCTAGAAATATCTGTTCTGTTATGAATAGGAAATGTGCTGTAAAGAAAAGAATTTTCTAAACCCTGTGATGAATCACGGGGCACCTTTAACTTTACATTTCACCTTGCAATACACACAAAATGTTTAATTACTGGAGGATTAATGGAGGTGGTTTATAATTAAGCTGAAGTATGAACTGATGTCATCATCTCAGTGTGATGACATACATTTTCTGCCAAAGCACCTGTTGTTTTGGAAGGAAGCAGCTGATATCATTATCTGCGCAGCTAGATAGCCTGTTTCCTGCTGCTTAAAAAATTATCCAAAGGGTTACCTAAGTTGGATTAATTCAGCATTTATGTTTCCATACCCAGAAAAGGACAGAATAGAGAAAAACAGCACCATCGCAATCAAAGAAACTGCGAAATGCATGCTGGGAATAGAGCAGAGGGAAGAAACAATGAACCGCACCTTCTGTGACTGAAGAGCTCCGGATGGCATCCATGATTTTCTGAGTATGCATACATTGCAAAACAACAAAACATTGGAGGTTCCTGTTTTAGTTTATTGACATGAGTGAGTAAATGTAATGTTACAATATGAGGAGGGAACAAGATGGGCAATTTTAGACTTTCACTCAGGATATAGTACTATACCCATAACTACTAATAAAAATCCTTCAGTTTAAATATTCAGTGTGCAAAGAATAAACAAACTACTGCCCAAAGACAAGTGACAAAAATTGTATTTTTTTTCTCACACGTGTTAGGGATTTGTATTTCTTCCCCTCCCTCATTCTCTCTAGTCTTGTTTTACCAGTTGGCTGTTGTGTCTTTTTGCTTAGCAACTAAAGTGAAGATCTGTGCTCATGAGGTACAAACACATACTCCAAGGGAATATGTTGATAATTTACTTGATCTCTCATTGGTGTCATTTAAAACTTAGGAAGAAAGTCCTCAATCCCTCCAGCACAGGACAATTCTTCAGTGTCCTACACTACAAAAACAATGCTCAAGTGCACATTGCACATGCACAGTTCCCAACATAGGCAGGCCAGCTACGTTGTTTTCCTCACTGCTGTCTGCTAGGCGCTCCCTGCATTTAGTTTCTCTAAACTCACTTCTTGTTTCTTTCCCATTGTAACTTGCTGTCCTAACAAATACTGACAGTGTGCCCCAGTTTAATCTACATTTTCCCCCATAATGTTCACCAACCCTGTCTTTCTCTTCTCCCCCAAAGAATATCGTTATTGCTTGTTAAGCTGTATTTCATTTCAACAAAAGACTCAGGACATGGTGTTATCTTGCTAAGAATGACTGAAAATGAGGAATTTAGGGTCAATGGAGTTAAATAACTTTTCGGTTGTCACATGATTAGCAAATGATGCAACTGATGACCAACCTCCATCTACCATATTTATGGCCAGTATCCTAACCGCCTTGTATTTCCTTTTCAGTTAATTTTCTCAAGTGTTCTTTCCATTCCATTTCATTTTCTGAAAATGAGGAATTTAGAGTCAATGGAGTTAAATACTTTTCTGTTGTCACATGATTAGCAAATGATGCAACTGATGACCAACCTCCATCTACCATATTTATGGCCGGTATCTTAACCACCTTGTATTTCCTTTTCAGTTTATTTTCTCAAGTGTTCTTTCCATTCCATTTCAAAAGTTAAAAAAAAAAAAACTAAACTTTTCCAAGGACCACATTTCTTTACAGAACCTGTATTGCTCTAAGTTTTCTATACTGTTCTCTCCCCCTCCAGCACTCTTAATCCATTAAGGGCACTGACTGCAACCACTCAATAGATTTTAGGCCCATGACCTATGCTGTACTTTATTTCAGTCACAATTTGGGCCTTGTCATCATGGTTAGCACATAGTATATAGAATTCTGAAATACCCCTTGATAGTAAAATATGTTTTGTTCCTATATTCTATTTACCATATTCTTATCTTCTCAAGGACTATAGTCAATCAACCTTTCATCATGATTTATTATTACTCCAATTTTTAGATAACTTCCCTCTCTACTCAACGTGAACCTCATGGTTATCAAACTTGGATATTCTGCTCTTGACACCCCAGAATCCCTTATTCCTATGATTTATCTCATGATAAATCCCATCTTATTTTATCATTTGGGGTACTTCCCTTGAGACAGAAGATATCTGAAACTGATATTATCTGAGTCAATTGTTTTGAAGCTCTGATGACACAGTCATACTCTGATAGCAGCTGTGGTTACTATGCTAGTATTCAGCAACTTCTGTCTAAAGAAGGTTGAGGAGGGAATAATCAGAACATATTATATACATGTATGAAATCGTCAATACAAAATAATCAGTATATATATATATATATGTATAAAGAAATATTTTATGATTAAAGGATATGACAAATAATGACTCAAATACACAGGAAAAAGTAAAAAAAACTGGAAATGTCAGAAATATGAATATATTATTATAAGTATATACTTTTCTTTCTTAAAGAAAATATTATTAAATTTAAATATATTTACATACTTTATATATAACCACACATACATATTTTATATGTAGCATATATATTTATATTTTATATATAACCAAGTATATATGTAATAAACATATATAAAACCATATTCTTAGTCAGATTCTTTCTAATTATCCACTGATTTTCCAACTTCTCACAAAAGATTAAAACAAATATTTGTAAATTCAATTTTGCCTTCTTTTCTCCTAAAAAAAAAAAACCCTTACATTCACCTGAAATTTAAAACATAGTGTTTTTTAAACCTTCCAGTATAAAGAGATGATTCTCATTCTTATTTCCCCCAAATCTTTTATATTTTTGAGTTTTATACACTTCTGTCTTTTGTGTTGTATATTCCCTTGAACCTCTCCCAAATGACTATTCTAGCTATTTACACTTGCTGCATTATCCAAAGTAATCATCTGCAATTAATTAACAAATAGCATCATTGAAAGGCATGTCACACTCATCACATATCACTAATGCTGCAGTGCATGTAGAATGTTGGATCTTCAGTTTCAGAAAGAGGGAGACGTGTATGTGGAGAATTCTCAAGTAATAACTGAAAGACACTTCCCATTCCTATCTGATGTTGCAAGTGTAACTAAGAATCTCTTGGAGTCCTCTGCTGAACTCTTCACAGTCTTAGCTCATGAACACAGCATGAAAAATCACAAGGAACAACTCACTTCTGATGACTTTTCATTGGTACTATTAATGTGTTAAATATAAACAAAAATACAACTGGAGATACTAGCGGTGGTAAATTATGTAAAAAGTAATAAAATTCATACAACTTTTGGTAAAGCAAATGTATTTTTAGGTAAATACCCTTGTAAGTAATAGCATATATGCAGGAATATTCTACAGTTCATTAGCAATAGCAAAATATTGCCATCAATCTAAATCCATCAACTGTTTGAACAATTAAATATAAGAGGATATTATGCTACAACTTAAAAGAATAATGTGGCATTTTGGCAGGAGCCATGTGACTTCTTTGGGGAACAAGGCCTGAGAATATCATGAAAGGCTCTCCTTGTGGCAAAGCCCTGGAGATCTTAACCCACTTGGCAAGGACCTGTGGACAGTTCACTGTATAATCCTGGGCATGATCCCAGGAGCATGTGTGCTATGTGCTCTCCTCGCTTTTGCTATGTTAGCCACACTGTTGGCCTGAATGAGTAAGCATAGGTCATGAAGTTTAATGATACATATTTGCATAGCTCTTCTGGAAAGAATGTTTTTAACCATAAGAGTTTTTTTTTAAATGGTTATTAAAGAGATGATATCAGAAGTTAACAGGAACAGTCTAGGAACAGAGAATGAAACAGAATCATAGAAACCCATAGTTCCTTCATTTCTAATAACTGTGCCAATACCCCAAGAAGTTAAGAGAGATGGACATAAAGACAAGGGATAAGCAATGACAATTAAAAGAGTAAGTTTCCAAGTTATGTTGCCTATAGGATTAATGGAAAAACCTGGTATATCCCCAGAGGAGATAGAGTAGTATAAAATGTAGAATGGATTGATCCAACTTTGACTGGTGAGCGGATCATGGGAACCCAGACTCTACCAGATGCAAATATTAACCACAAGAGACAAAACTATCTCTCTCCCTGCATGACACTGTAACTGGATATGCTACCAACTGGGCACACCATTCTATCTGTAGACCTACTTAGAAAAGTTCCCTTGTAGCTCACAAGACTGCTTATTCATCCAACAGTAGAGATATAGATCAAAAGGATGATGCCTACCATTGGAAGAGGAAGGGGAGAGAGACGAGGAACAAACTGATAATTATTGTAACCATCTTTAGAAACTTAGGAAATAAAACTGATTGTAAAATTGTGCATGCAAATCATTGAAACTGTACAAATAAAGACAACCAAGGCTATCTGGGGCCACTTGTTTAAACAACAACAGGTAGCCACAGTTTCTTCTTGGCGCCGATTTCACACATCTGTCCCAGATCATCAAACCTGTCTGGAGCAACTCCCCAGTAACCTTTAATGTAACTAATGTAACATTATAAAAATTACAATATATTATAACAGAAAAAAAACAAAGTCTAGTGTAGCATGAATCTTACAAGTCTTACTAATAAAATCAAACCTGAGCCGGGTATTGGGGTGAACACTGGAAGGTCAGAGACACAGAATAAGCCACAGCTAACCTCACCTGGCCAACTTCTCGGCTGGTCTCGTTTCCTCAGACTGGCGGCCTCTGAGTCCTCATCCAGAATGGGTCTCAGCTGAACTGCTGCTAGAAGCCTGAATGCTTAACCAGCCTAAATGCTTAACCATGCCAAATGCTTCTATGGGCAAATGCCTCTATGGGCAAATGCCTCTAGTTTCTGGTCCTCACGCCTTATATACCTTTCTGCTTTCTACCACCACTCCCTGGGATTAAAGGCGTGCTTTCTGGGATTAAAGGTGTTGGTCACCATGCTTGGGTGTATCCTTGAACACATGGATTTCTGCCTCTGGAATGCTAGGATTAAAGGTGTGGTGCTACCACTCCCTAACCTCTGTTTAACATTGTGGCTGTTCTGTCTCTGACCCCAGATAAGTTTATTAAGGTACACAATATTTTGGCGAACACAATACCACCACATTTCCTCTCTTTTTGTCTAAAATTAAAAAGCTTATAACTAATACAAGAAAAACTATCCAATAAGTATATACAATATACACAGTCAAGATTGCATTAACGATGTCTAGTCCATTAACATTTGACAGATTCAGATAAAAACTCCATTATATATTAACAATGTCTAGTCCAGTAACATTTGACAAACTCAGACCAAAAAATTTTCATTACTTATCTTATTTAAAACAAGTAGTTCCTTTTTAAAAGTAGATTCCATAATCTCCCTTTTTATCTTATCATATCCATATTCTCTCTTTTTTCTTTTCATAATACATTCAGTAGTCTACCTTTTGTCATTTTTATATCTTCCCCCTTTTCTCCAGTGTAGATTCAGTGATCTACCTATTTATCCTGTTATTTCTTTATCTTTTTTCTCAGAGTAGATTCGATGATCTATCTCATTATCTATTTTCTCTTTTTCTTTTTTCCTTTCTAGGGGTGAAGATATCTTTAGGGAATCTAAATAACAGCTGCCTTAAACTGGTATGTGCTTGTGTGTGTGTGTGTGTGTGTGTGTGTGTGTGTGTGTGTGTCTGTATGTATACGCACATGTGTGTATGTGTGTGTGTTCACATATTTTCAGGTCACATACACAAATCTGATAGTAATCTGCTTCCACAAGAGTAAATTGACACATAGAAAACTATGGGTAAAACATGATTATTTTGGCTATTCACATGTAGTATATGAATTGCATATCATATGAATGTACTATCAATTCATTTACTCTTTAATTTTTTTAAAAATGCTACCTGAAAATGTTGAATATAATGAAGCTGCCAGAGAACTTGTGTCTCACAAGAAAAATATTGCGTTCACTTAAAAAAAGATCTCTTGTTGCATGAAACCTAAATTGACTTATAATAAAAACCCAGAGCCAGATATTGGGGTAAATGCTGAAAGATCAGAGAGACAAAAGAACAAGTCACTAGAGAAACTTCTCACCAATACCAAATCCTCAGGCTGAATGCAAGGCAAAATCCTATCTCTGCGAATTCTCTGACTGAAAGCCTCTGAGTCCTCAACCAAAAAGCTCTAGTTCCTGTCTCCTCATGCCTTATATGCCTTTCTCCACCCAGCTATTTCACTTTATTCCTAGTGCTGGGATTAATGGCAAGTGTGCTTCCTAAATACTGATAGCAAAGGCATGAGATCTCAAGTGTTGGGATTAAAGGCATGTGACTCCCAAGTACTGAGATTAAAGGTGTGTGCCTCCACTGCCTGTGTCTGTTTCTCTCCTAGACTGAATCAATCTCATGTAGTCCAGGGTGGCTTTGAACTCACAGATATCCAGGATCTCTGTCTCTCAAGTGCTAGGATTAAAGGTGTGTGCCACAACTGTCTGGCCTCTATGTTTAATCTAGTGGCTGGCTCTGTCCTCTGATCCTCATGCAAACTTTATTTGATACACAATATATCACCACAATCCCTTTACCAAGACCATAGAAAAACCAAAGCACTTCTTTACCAGCACACTTGTGGCAGCACGTACCAGCTACACCTTTACTTCCAGTGGATACCAAGTCCCATTCTGGCCCCTGTAGGCACAACACACATGTGGTGCATAGACATATATGCAGGAAAAACACATATAAAATAAAATAGGAGACCTAACAGGTAACAGTGAATTCCTTCAGAGATTGTTGACAACTAAATGCTATTGCCAGTTCCAGAAGGAAGGGAGAAAGGAGGATGATGTGTCACAAGGACTGAATACCAGGAGTCACAGTATAGCAGATGAAACAGACTGTGGAAGCTAGCCTTGATACTTCTGGAAGTGAAGGTCTGAGTTATAGAAGCAACCTATCTTACCCTCTGTGTGCCTCCTGCTGGCTGACTCCAACAGGAAATCAGTATACATACATGTTTGTGAAACAGGATAGTCAAATGTTATTGTAACTGATACACAAAATGGAAAGGGGTCTGAAGAACAGACTCAAGGGCTCCTATCTCTTAGTTTTATTTATTCAGCACTGAGTCTGTAGGGTTTTTTTTGTGTGTGTGTGTGTGTGTGTGTGTGTGTGTGTGTGTGTGTGTGCCCCCAGCTAAACACACAGAAATGTATTGGTTTGTTAGGCAATTAGAAATTTCTGGATGTGAGAACACAACCTTTCTTTTTCTAATGCAAGGCCACTATTTGTCATAAAAATACCCTGAGAAGTGGAAAGACTCCAAGAAATCATAAAGATATTAAATTAAAATCTCAGGAACAGGAGTGGACCACATTCCTACTAGTTGGTGATCAGAGAGGTCCCTCAGGCATCCTCTAGACAACACAGGCATTACCACTGCTGTCATTTGCTCAACAGAACTAGATGGTAAGATATTTTGATATATCACATGGTTTGATTCCACAACATGGAGAAATGAAGCTGGAACTGAGATAGAAGCTTCCTTTCTGCTGGCTAGCTGTCACAATGCTACAATGTATTTTGTAAGCTGCTGAGGATTGTCTCCAATGGTCCTTCTTGGCTGCACGCTTGTAGTCTACATAGTCAACAGACTAAACAAGATGTAGCATAGCTATTATGGATGCTAGAACCAACTGTTTTCTGATTGGATTTAAGGCTGACTCTACAGAAGGTAATTAGTATCTGTTACTATAAGTCCTGTCAAAAGCCTACACATGCATTCTACAATAGTGGAGAAACTACTGCTATTATTTTGCTAAATGGATGTGATGTGCCAACTAAATTTCTTTCTAAATATGCATGCTTATGCCCACAGGTTATTACTGATGTTGGCCTTGGTTAGGTAAGCTTTTTTTTTTTTTGACAGTGGGTAGTTGTTACTACAGAGACTTAAATGATCATAGTGCTGAGAAGTGACTATTGAAAACTCAGCCTTAGTAAAGTGTGGAACCCTGTAACCACTTCCCCCTCTCAGTACTGGGACCTCCTCTGGCTTGAACAATTTTCAGCTTCATATGGAAATAACAACAATCCAGGATAGCTGAAATAACCCTGAACAATAAAAGAACTGCAGAAAGTATCATCACTCCTGATCTCAAATTGTACTACAGAGCTATAGTGGTAAAATAGCATAGTATTGGCATAAATACAGACATATGGGTCAATGAATCAAATTGAAGACACAGATATAAGTCAAGACACCTACAGACATCTTATTTTTTTATTTTTTATAAACAAACCAGAAATACACAGTGGGGAAAAGGACAGCATCTTCAACAAATGGTGCTAGTCAAACTGGGTGGCTGCATGCAGAAGAATTCTAATAGGAGGTGGAGAGATGGCTTAGAGGTTAAGAGCATCGACTGCTCTTCCAGAGGTCCTGAGTTCAATTCCTAACAACCACATAGCAGCTCACAACCATCTGTAATGAGATTTGATGCCCTCTTCTGACATGCAGGCAAACATGCAGACAGAACACTGTATACATAATGAATAAATAAATCTTGAAGAAAAAGGAGGAGGAGGAGGAGGAGGAGGAGGAGGAGGAGGAGGAGGAAGAGAGAATGCAAACAGTTCCCTATTTATCATCCTGCACAAATTCAGCACCAAATAGATCAGAATTCAACATAAAACCAGATACACTGAACCTGATAGAAGAAAAAGTTGGGAATAGTTTTGAACACAGTGACTCAGGAAAAGCATTTCTGACAGAACACTGATAGTATAGGAACTAAGAACCACAACAATTACTAAATAGGACCTCATGAAACTGAAAAGTACAGGAAAGAATGTTGTCATCCAAAGTACCAGGCTATAGAGTGTGAAAAAGGTTTCACCAACTACACATTCAATAGAGGGTGAAAATCTAAAAATATATAAGGAACTCAAAAAACTGGACATCAAGAAAACTAATAACCAATTTTAAAAAATGGGGTCTATGGGGCTAGAGAGATGGCCCAGTGGTTAAGAACTCTGTCTGCTCTTCCAGAGGACCCAGGTTCAATTCCCAGCACCCACATGGCAGCTACAACTATCTGATACTCCAGCTCCAGGGAATTTGTCACCCTTATCCAGACATGCATACAGGCAAAATATCAATGCATTTATTTTATAAAATAAAAATAAATAAATCATCTTAAAAAATGGGGTACCAATCCAAACAAAGAATTCTTCAAAGCAGAAACATAAACGGCTTTGAAGCACTTGAAGAAATGTTCAACATCATTTGGGAAATGCATCATTCTTCAGGGAAATGCAAATCAAATTACTTTGAAATATTGTCTTACCAATCAAAATGGCCATTATTAATTTAAAAAAAGACAGCTTATGCTGTCAAGATGTCAAGTAAGGAGAACACTCAAACATTGCTTGTGGGAGTGCAAACCACTGTGGAAACCAGTGTGGCAGTTCCTCAGGAAACTGGGAATTAATCTACCTCAAGATCCAACTATACAATTCTTGAGCATATAACCAATGGATGATTCATCCTATCACCTTTTGGTTAGTTTGCATAAGGGTTTGTCTATCGTGATTTTCTCAAAGAAGCAACTCTTTGTTTCATTGATTCTTTGTATTGTTCTCTTTGTTTCTATTTTATTGATTTCAGCCCTCAATTTGATTATTTCCTGGGGTCTATTCCTCCTGGATAAGTTTACTTCTTTTTGTTCTAGGGCTTTCAGGTGTGCTGTTAAGTCATTCGTGTGAGATTTCTTCACCTTCTTTATATAGGCATTTAGTGCTATGAACTTTCCTCTTAGTACTGCTTTCATAGTGTCCCATAAGTTTGGGTATGTTGTACATTCATTTTCATTGAATTCTAGGAAATCTTTAATTTCTTTATTTCTTCCTTGACCCAGTGGTGATTCAGTTTAGCATTATTCAGTTTTCATGAGTTTGTAGACTTTCTGTATTTTTGTGTTGTTGTTGAATTCTAACTTTAAGCCATGGTGATCCAATAAGATACAGGGGTTTATTACAATTTTTTTGTTATCTATTGAGAATTGCTTTGTGACTGAGTATGTGGTCAATTTTAGAGAAGGTTCCATGAGGTGCTGAGAAGAGAGAAGAAGGTATATTCTTTTGTGTTTGGGTGAAATGTTCTGTAGATATCTATTAAGTGCATTTGAGTCATAACATCAGTTAAGTCTCTTATTTCTCTGTTAAGTTTCTGTCAAAAAAAAAAAAAACCTTTTTTTTTTTTTTTTGGTCCAGTCTATTTGGTGTTCTGTAAGTTTCTTGTATTTTCATAGGTGTTTTCTTCTTTAGGTTGGGAAAGTTTTCTTCTATGATTTTGTTGAATATATTTTCTGTGCCTTGGAGCTGGTATTCTTCTTCTTCTTCTATCCCTATTACTCTTAGGTTTTGTCGTTTCATGGTGTCCCAGATTTCCTGGACATTTTGTGTTTTGACTTTGTTGACTTTAATGCTTTTCTTGACCAATGAATCTATTTCCTCTGTCATATCTTCAATGCCAGAGATTCTCTCCTCCATCTCTTGCATTCTGTTGGTTATGCTTGTATCTGCAGTTCCTGTTCATTTACTCAGATTTTCTATTTCCAGAAATCTCTCAATTTGTGTTTTCTTTATTGCTTCTATTTCAATGTTCAAGTCTTAAACTGTTCCTTTCACCTGTTTGATTGCCTTTTCTTTGTTTTATTTAAGGGATTTATTGATTTCTTCCATTTTTTGTTTGTCTTTTTCTCAATTTCTTTATGGGAATTTTTATTTCCTCTTTAAAGACCTCTATAATTTTCTTAAAGTTATTTTTAAGGTTGTTTTCTTCTGCTTCTTCTACATTGTGATGTTCAGGTCTTGCTGTTGTAGAAGCACTAGGTTCTGGTGGTACAATAATGCTTTTTATATTGCTGAATGTATTCTTTTATTTATTTTTTTATTCAGAAAATTTTCCATTCATTTTACACACCAATCAAAGATTGCCCTCTTCCCTCCTCCTGCTCCCCTAGCCTCCCCCTCCCAACCCACCCTCCACTTCCCCCCCATAAGGGACAAGGCCTTTCATGTGTTCTTGTACTGACATCTACCCATCTCTTCCTACAATTGGTACAATTGGTGCACTTGGTGCTGTGCCTCTGAGGGCCACTCTTTATCAAATTGGTGCAGGCAGTGTCTCTGGGGACCACTCTTCCTGCAATTGGTGCAGATAATATCTGTGCCTCTGGGGGCCACTGATGCCATGGTAGGTCTTTGTGTTTGGGGAGGAGTAGGGCAGTTAGAGGAAAGGGATAGAGTGTTCTGGAACACTGCCTTCCAAGCATCTTATTATCGTGGTGATTTTGAAACCAGAGCAGTTGTGATTATCCAAGAGGCTCACCCAAGTTTGAACTCGTTAATGATGTTTCATGGAGGGGAGGAAGGGGCTCATGAGGCAGCATAAGAGTGTGCTCAGAGCCACACTTTTACCTGAGATATATGTATTTTATAGTAGCTGAGAGGGACAAGTGTTTCCTTTGGTGGTGTAGGTACTCTAAGTAACTCCAATTAAACTCACTGGCTCCCAAAGCCAGACTTTGGTGGGTTTATTTCTTTGGTCTGTTGTTGGTATTCTATCTGAGGTAAATAGACCTTTGTTCATGTGTCTCAAGGAAATATTAACACAAGACCCACACATATGAAATATACTGAAGTAAATGTATATGTATATGAATGTGTATATATTTGTGTATACATCAGTATCTCTATACATAACACATACATACACAATCATGCATAACTACCTTAGTCTTCAATTCTAGAAGTGGTTATGAAGGTTTTGTTGATATTTATTATCTCCATTTCCCATACTTATTTCCCATCATTCCTGCTCTCAGTTCAGCCAGTGGAAAATTTTAAATCTAAGAGTCTCCCATTGCTTAATTACAGAAGGATCTAAATCCTTTGAGTGGGAGTGGAACTGGACACACAAGTCTGCCAATGGCCTTTGTTAGCATGTTGAAAATTTTATAAGTAAATCAAGATCAACCATTTCTTTCTCCAAAAGAAACACTAAAACTTTCTTCTTCAAGTAATTACTTCTTCAAGTAATTTGATACCTTCGTCATGCCATGTTGTAGTAATAGCCTAATTCGTACTCCCAGGAAGATTACTCTTTAAGCAGTTGTATCAAGGAAACAGAGGGAGTAAAAGCCAATTACATCAGAATTAGTAAAAACTGGCCATCTCACTTGCTCAACACCAATTATGTGAGTCATGAGATATACATCTACATGACAGGGAAGCATGTTCAACATTTGAGCTTTATACGGTAGTAATAAAGACATCATCTTCAGAGTAGATTTCCTTGCTTGTCTCTTTCAAGTCAAGAGCAAGAATAAAATAAGAGAGAGAAGTTTCTTCTACTTCTATGAAACAGTAGAAACACAGATGTCTGTGACTGTAGTCTTGTATTCTAGCCTCTAACAAAATCTGGAGGCAACTGTTAGGAGGAAAATAGTTGCCCTCCAAGACTGAGTACCATGGATCTAGAAGCACCCAGTGTTGATATTCTGACCCACCCCTTGGAAACAAATGTTAGTATTCTGACTCGCTCCTTGGCACCACTCTGCATCCTGACATAAAAGCCTCATTTTAAGGAAAACCCCCTCCTCTTCCTCTCTCTCTTTTGCTTTTCCTCCCAAAAGATGTACACACTGGACACACCCCCTCTCTCTTCCTGTCTCTTCTCTCCCTCTTTCCTATCTTTCTCTTTGTCTCTCTATTATAATAAACCATTTCCATGTGGATGTAGCATCTGGGTCATGAATAACTGTCCACTGACACCCCATCGCCATGCCTGCATGGCAAGGGTGGTCTGCCAGCCCCCCACTGCATCTGCCTAGCATGTCAGCATAGTTCCCTGCATGCATGGGATACCCTGGCCCAGTCAGCTGGGGATCCCCTACACATGCAAATTCATAATACCCAGGGTGCCAAGAACAAGATAATCACAGAAGTGATAATGATGACCATGCTTGGCAAAGACATGACTTTTTAGAATAGGAGATTCTGGTGACCAGCAAGACCACAGCTGCAAATAAGTAAGAACTTCCAGAAATACATGGGGAAAGTAATCATATTCACTATTGTTGGGTTCTGTGCTTTAAAGCTGAAACCCAAAGCCAGCCAAATTTGAGTATCTTACTAGTGTTATGTGTTACATCTAACACATGAAGCCTGGGGAAATGAGTTCCATTTTGAACATATTCTGAAGTAAACCAAGATGATGTTTTCCAGATGGGGTAAAATTTTAAGTAGAGTACCTGAGAAGGAGTCTTCCTAAGTCTATCTGTTTCATCTTGAGTTTGCCATGACTGCAAAAGTATACAATGTGTGTATGTGTGTTTGTGTGTATGTGTGTCTGTGTGTGTGTATAATTACATTGTGTATTTATATTTTTCTTGTCTTGATACTTGATCAATTTAGAACAATATGCATACATTACAGAGATTAGATAGTTTATTAAACTATCATGGACATCTTCTGTATAATAATAACACAGTATTATAAGTGGCCTCATAATTCATATCCTTGAGATAATGAATTCAGAGTCAAACTAGGCTATGGTCTGAGATATTCTGTAAAACAAGCTGGTCTGGATTCTTCAGACGAATCTTCATAATGAAGCCTTGTAGGAAGAAGAGGCCTATATTCTTCTAGCTTTGGACAAACCAAAGACATAGAAAAGCTATATTTATAAGTAAACTTAAATCCTACATGGGAAAAATATAATTTTCTAATTGAACACAGTGATGTTGGTCTACAAAATTATCACTTGGGAAACTGAAGTAGAGGAACATGCATTTGAGGCTAGTCTAACATCAAATGGACAATAAAATATTGAATGCATGTTTCAAGGTACACATTAATTCCTAACATCCTACCACATCCTCAGTGATTCAGATTGATGTGAAATGAGATTAAATATCAATATATGTCAATAGCTCTTCAGTGGGTTTGTGAACAATTAGCTTTAATTATTTACATAATGACAACACTTAGGGCATTTTATTAATTAGCTTTTCATTATAAACAACTTAAAAACAGGAAGGATATATTTGGCTTACAGATTAATAGGGTTTTGTTCATGGCCCACCAGTTTCACTGCATTCAGGCCTTTGGCAAGTTAGAAACACCATAGCAGAAAGACAGAGTGAAAGGAAGTTGCTTACCTCATGGTAGTCAGGAACTACAAAGAAAAGCAAGAAGAGACCAGGGATATAATACATTCTTTAAAGAAAACATCCAGTGACCTACTTTCCATACCTCACTCAATATTAAATCACCAGTGAATGAGTCAGTGCATTGATGTTAATACCCTCATGATATAGCCAATTCTCAATAGTACCACTAGATGGGGGTCTTGCTCTCAATACAGGTGCCTTTTGGGAGGACAGTCCATACACAAATCATAACAATTATACCCACTCTTCTTGCCTTCTTTTTCTTTTTTAAGATCTATGTTATTATTTTTATTTTATCTGTTTGTGTGTGGGCCTGCATATATACTTGTGTATCATGTGTGCGCTGATATCCACAGAGGCCAGAAGAGGGCATTAGGACCCCAAATCTACAGTTACATGAGGTCATAAGTGGCAGATTTGACTACTAAGAACTGAACAGAGGGCCTTTATTTAGAGGAACAAGTGCTCTTAACTGCTGAGCCATCTCCACAGCCCCTCTTCCTTCTTTCCTACAGTGTAGTTCTGTACCCAAGTTATTTAGTAGATGTCTTCATCTGGACCGCTGCCAAACCTTCACACTTAGCATTACCTTGGAAAATAAGTATCATGTTTCTTTGCCATATTAATTTCTTTGGTCTCTATTTTGTAACACGAATTATTAAACAGTCTTATTGGGTTAAAAGCTAAAAAATTAGAGGGATAAAACAAGCCAGCCACAAGTTCTTACCACTTGGAAATCCTCAGACCAAGAGAGAGCTACTTCCAGTATACCCATGCCTATGTAGCTTTCTGTGCCCTGCCATCTTACTTCCTCTCTCCACCCAGCTACATCACTTCCTCTTTCTGCCCAGCTCTATCACTTCCTGTCTGTCTGTACAGACCTCTAGCCCTCTATGGTTAACTCCTGGTAGGATTAAAGGCTTGTGGCACCACGCCTGGCTTTGTTCCCAGTGTGGCCTTGAACTCACAGAGATCTGGATGAGTCTCTACCATGTGCTACCATTGCCTGACTTCTGTTTAATACAGTGGCTGGCTTTTTCCTCTGATCCCCAGGCAAGCTTTATTTGTTAGAGCACAAATAGAATATCACCACATTATTTTATACTTTTTGAGTTTTTATTAACAACATATAAAACCTTCCCCCAGGTACTTAAACTAAAATGAACCAAGTAAACTTTTCTTGTTTCTTCTGACCAATCAGCATCAGATACAGTTATCTATCCTCTTTTGATACCTCTCTCACCATCATGCAACAGCTGACCGTTTCTCCTTTATCATTAAATGATTTTTTTTTTTTTTTTGGTTTTTCGAGACAGGGTTTCTCTGTGTAGCTTTGCGCCTTTCCTGGAACTCACTTGGTAGCCCAGGCTGGCCTTGAACTCACAGAGATCCACCTGCCTCTGCCTCCCAAGTGCTGGGATTAAAGGCGCGCGCCACCGCCCGGCTTAAATGATTTTTATTGTTGGCTTTTAGCTTCATCAGATCTCTTTCTCCAACCAACCTTATGCATTGAAACCAGAGGAAGAATCTAAAACAATTCATAAAAATAAATGAAATCACCAAATTGTCAATCTTACCCTAATACTAAAGCAAATAAAAATATTTTCTGATGTTTAAAGCTCCCAAATGTTTTAATACAGCTTAAAATCCCATGTTTATTCTTTGTATCATACTATTTACCCTGTATTTAAGTAAAAATTCAGGTTGTTTTTATATTGTTATTGTTCCTTGAACATTGCATATTCCTTTGCAATTCTCTTAGAAGTTCCATTTTTACCAAATTCAAGGACATGGCTTTTCACAAAAGTCTCTGATATCTGCACTTTTTGAATAAATCTCCTAAGGACCCTTCCTTCTCTATTATTGAAAAACTGAACTGTTACCTAAAGTTACCTGGGCCATTCATCTGTCTCTACTCTTACTTTCTTTTACTCTTTTCTGTTTGTAAATTATCTGGTCTAATTTCTGTAGTGTATGCATAACACAGTCATATGTTAGCAGTATTTGGAGGCATGGCTTTTGGCAGGCAATCGGGATTTGGGTAACACTTGGGCCTTCTTGATTACCTTTATGACTTTGAAGGAAGGAGACCCCTGAGTGAGAACTGTCTTTTTCACTATATTGTACTCTTGACTGTATTTAATACAGTAGGACGTCATCACCTCACAATGGCCGATGCCTAATTCTTTTAAGAGCATGAGCAAGCAAGACCTCCAAAGAGATGAACCAATAAGCTTCTTTCCTTTCTAAATCTGAAATGCAGTTATAAAATGAATTAACAGACTAAGGCATAAGCTTCCCAGTGCCAAAAGAGTTCAATTCTAGAGAAATCTACTAAAATGAACTTGACTGGACAGTTTTTCTGTCGCTGTGACAAAGTACCCTAGAAAAGAAGGAAAAGTGCGTGTCGTTTGCTTCAGCTAACGGTTTCAGGACATAGGCAGCTGCTTCCATTTTGTCCGGGCCATAAAGAAGTAGCCTATCAAGGCAGTGGGAGAGAAAAGGAGCAAAGTACATGACCTCATTGTGACCAGGAAACAGAAGAACCAGACCGGAAGAAGCAGGGACAAAATTCAAGGTTGATTCTCAGTGACTTTCTTCCTCTAACCAAGCACAATCTTTTAAGAGGTCATGAAAGGCTTAATTCATTGATGAAGAAGGTATCAGTCTCATAATCCACTCACCTCTCAATAGAGTTATCATCTGGGAAAAAAATCTTTCAACACATGAGCCTTTGGGGATTGCACTGAAATTTAAACCATGACGTGAAGCTTTAGTTAAATTAATTACCATGAATCTATTCTGCGTGTATCTCACAGATCTGAATGATTATAAATTGTGTCTTCCTAACAGTCATTTCCTTCCTTTTGTTTTTATAACTACTGGGGGTTTCCTCCACTGTATTATAAGTTTACTAAGAATGAGAAGTGTTTCAATCATTCAGAAACCTTGTTATATTTTATATTTTTGAAGTTTACTATAAAGCAAACAGATTTTTGCTTTAACCAGCTTAAGACTACATTAAAATAACTTTAGTTGTATACTTTTTAAAACTTATACTAATAAATATTTCAAAATGATACATAAAAATTTAATTTTGTCTTCTGATTTTAGTTACTAACAATATGGAAAGAAACTAAAGGATTTCTTTATTCTTGCTTAACCTTTATCCCTTTTCTGGAAGTCAAAATACCATTCTAAGGAGCTTTAGAAAAAGACAGTGTCTAGCCAAGCAGATGCCTTATAATCCCAGCATTTAGGAGGCTGAGACAGGAGGGAAATTATTTTGAATCCAGCTTGAGTTATACAGTGATTTACACAGACTGAAAAAAAAAGAGAGACTGTGTCCAAAAAAAAAAGGGAAAGAATATGCTTGCCTATATTGAATGGAATGTCTAGAAAACATCATTTGTAATGAGCATGAGTATGAAATAATTCAAAAACACTTGTTAAATATGCTGTCACATTTCAATCATTAAAATATGGTAAGAAAAAATATTCTATTTTATTCCAGTGGGAAAGGAATATGTCATTTTTGGTAGGACTTTTTGAAGCCATAAAATAAGCTATCCCGTCTTTTTTTTTTTTAACTCTTTTTTCTAATATATTTAGCTATCCCGTCTTTTAAGGAAGCATAATTGTTCTTTTTGTAGGGAACTTCCACTAAAAGTAAAAACTGTTTTTATTCCCTTCCTTTTAGAAGTATTTATTATTCAATTCTGTAAGAGGTCAATAAAGCAAATCATACAGAATTCAAAAGGGGATGCATATAATCACAAACCAGGAAAAAGAGCTACTCATTTAAAAGTGAAACAAGAAGTAGACCAAAAATAAAATCAATGCTGAACACTATTATTTATTTTTGAGAATACCTTCTATTAATCTTTGACAATTCTGTAAAACATTTTGATCATATCTACCCCATCCCCACCCCCAACATTCCCCAACACATCCAACTTGAAATGTCATATTTTTTTTTAAATTTTCTTTTGTAAGACACTGAGTCCAATTAGTGCTACATGCTGGAATGTTCACTGACTTTGCTGTCTTGCTCCTGTGCAGATCTCGTGCAGGTGTGGTGATATATTATGTACCCTAATAAAATTTGTCTGAAGATTAGAGGACAGAACAAGCCACTAGATTAAACATAGAAGCCAGGCAATGGTGGTACACACCTTTAATCCTAGCACTAGGGAGGTAGAGATCTAGCTGGATCTATGTAAATTCAAAGTCATCCTGGACTACATGAGATTGACTCAGTCTAGGAGAGAAACAGAGCCAGGCAGTGGTGGCACACACCTTTAATCCCAATATTTGGGAGTCACACACCTTTAATCCCAGCATTTGGGATTTTATGCCTTTACTTCCAGTACTTGGGAGGCACACATGCCTTTAATCCCAGCACTAAGAAGGAAGTAATATGGCTGGGTGGAGAAAAGTATATAAGGCATGAGGAGACAGTAACTAGAGGTTTTTGGCTGAAGCTTTTCAGCTGGAGAACTTTCAGCTAAGGACACAGAGACATTCAGTCAGAGGATCCATGGAGTTAGCGAGGTGAGACATGACAGTGGCTTGTTCCTTTGTCTCTCTGATCTTTCAACATTTACCCCAGCATCTGGCACTGGGTATTTTTAATAAAAGATATGTTAGGATTTTGTGTTAAATGCAGGTTACCATATCTGTGTGAGTTCGTGAGGACAATGGCCATATCATGGCCAGAAGACTGCATTTCACTGCACTCTTCCCATCCTCCAACACATACATTATTTTAATCCCTTTCTTCAATGTTCCCTGAGCCTTGGGAGTTGAAGTGATTTAGAATCTCTATTTTAGTTTAAAATAATTTTTATCCTAAGCATTTCTTATGTTATAAAAGAAAAGCTTTGAAAACTAAATGAAAGGCTAAGTGTATAGCTCAGTTGATCGAATGATTGCTTACCATGCCAAGGTTTGGCTGCCCAGAGCTCTGAGTTTGATCCCAGCATCATACAAACCAGGCTCATAATCTCAGCAATCAGAAGTTTGCCAAGGGAGGATCAAGATTTCAAGATGATGAATATTGGATTCCCCTTTTTATAAATAAACAAGTGGCTAGCAGAAGCTCCTGGTGTGAGTGAAGTGCCCAGAGTGAAGGTGTGGAGAAGCAGAGGCGCTGGTGTGGATGTAGAAGATTTCTTGCCCCCTCTGGAGTCAGGGAGCTAAACTTATCTGAATAAGAATTGAGAACACAGTTAGGGATTATGCTCATTTAGTAAAGTGACAGGAGTAGGTTCTTCTATAAAATCCATGACCTCACTAGTCCTGGGTAGTTGGGTAGGTTTCTAGGACCCAGCATGGTTTTCCTCCTAATGAGCATTCCCGAAGTCCAATTAGACAGCTGTTGATTTTCTTCAACCAATCTCAACCTACTACTAAAATAACTTTTTAAATAGAATCTCTTCTACATGAAAGGTTTGAAATGTTTTCTGTTTTACTTAAAACAACCACTCAGATGCTTCAGAACTCTTTATTTACAGTCCCTCAACTATGTGTCTGATTTCGATCTGTACTATAGTCTCAACCACAACTTTCAACATTTCATAGATGTGTTGGGTGTTGAAACAGTATCTCACGCACCCCAGGCTGCTCTGGATGCAGTGTAGGCTGCCCTTGCTTGCATTTGTAGTCCTTCTGCCTCTACCTCTTAAGTGTTGGGTTACAGGTGTTTGCTACCACTCCTGGTTAATACTGTGCTGGCAATGGAGCCCAGGATCTTATCCATGTTAGGAAGGAATTCTATCAAGTGAAATAGATGTCCAGGGCACAAGATAAATTCCCATCTACTCTTGTGTGTATTTTGCTGCCTCCTACTTCAGAATCTCATTCTATGGCATTTCCTCTTTTCCTTTGGGTGTCCTCTAACTTTGTACTGCATTAATAAACACCCAATAACTTCTGTTCACACTTCCAGTTTTATTGGCAATGAGGTTTTTCTGTGCTTCCCCACCCCAGCACTTTTCATAGTTTTTATCCCAGACTGCAATACTTTTGGGGTTTCTGTTGAGACTTTCACCATTGTAACTCAGTAAGTCATAAAAAGGCAAGCCTATAGCCCACTGTCTTCTCTGACATAACACCAGACTCAGAAAAGTGGTTTGGGCCGGGCGTTGGTGGCGCACGCCTTTAATCCCAGCACTTGGGAGGCAGAGGCAGGCGGATCTCTGTGAGTTCGAGGCCAGCCTGGGCTACCAAGTGAGCTCCAGGAAAGGCGCAAAGCTACACAGAGAAACCCTGTCTCGAAAAACCAAAAAAAAAAAAGAAGAAAAGTTTAGTATTAAAGCACCCTTACTTTCATGATAAATTGAACTCTGCTCTTGCCAAGGTATGAAGGCTTGAGTTACAGATGGCATAATTAGTTTGAACAAATCAACCATTCTGTAAACTTCCAGATAACCTCATAGATTGGATACAAATGACTTTTCTGAGATTATACTGTCTCTATTGCTATAATAATTTCACTTGCATAATCAAAGCAGTGCTATGAATGTATCCCTAAATGTGGTTATTGAAAAACCAGATAACTGCCTTACCCCACTTAAGTGCATGCTTTTTAAATAAGAGGGAAAAGGACAGAGTTTGAATTGAATGTGTAGTATCTCTAGTGTTATAGTTTCTTTAACCACTAGTCAGTGACTTGCCATAAATTTAAGTTGTACATAAAGGGTCAGTTGTTCTATACCAATTGTGCATTGAATAATTCCTTCCACTTATATGAGATGAAGGTCTAGAAGAGGAAGAACCCTGGTATCTGTCCTTATGCCCGTGAGTCAATAAAGACTAAAGTAATGTCCTAAGTGAAGTTCATTTTTAAAAACAAATGACAAACATAATCTTTGAGACAAACATAATTTTATTAGCTAAAAAGATAACAAACTATATCCACCATATTTTAGGACAGATAGTAATTATTCTGTATGTTATTCAAATGTAGGTTCTAAAGAAAAGAATTCATTGAAAATGTAAGCAATATATTATTTGTCAAGATTACTTTTAATTTGTGGAATGGAGTTCCTAAGTCTCTCCAAATCCATTGCTCATCAATTTAAAGTCCTTCAGAAAGACAACTATTGACAAACTGTCCTATAGGGTGATGGAAAGAAAAACTCCATTAGGTTTGAAGGGAATAACTAAAACAAAACAAAACTTAAATAGTTGTTGACTCAGTGCGATTACAAATTAAACTCATCAATTTTAACACTGCTGCCACATCTGAAATGTAATATTTGGTTTGAAAAAGGAGGAGGAGAGATAAGCAGGAGAAAATTTATTTTATGTAAACAAGTATGTCATCAGAACTAAGGTACATAGAATAAAAAAATCTTGCAGAGCATGATTAAGTTCTACCGCAAAAGAACTACTACTACTACTATTATTATTATGCAAATAAAAGATCAGGATATATTTTGTTAAATTTATATATCACCATATATCAAATAATGCCTATTTGCAACTTAATCAGTGTTCTTTTGGAGGACTTATGAGGCTTATACATATTTATTTTATGAGTATATTATAGAATCATGCATTTTTTTTTATTCTTTTTATTCATTAAGTATGTTCCCTTAGTAGTGGCAGATAACATCTCTCTACACTTCTTACAATAACAACATGTAACCCTGTGGGTTTCCTAGACAAGTTTTATATAGATAACTGATTAATGGATGGTAAGCTTTTCATTGCTTTTGTCATATCACTAGTCCTTTATGTTGAGAAAGAGGTGTCACTATAAAAGAATTCCATTAGGTTTAATTTTGTATAAATAGTTACTGTCAGCATTTGATCCAAAATTTTCATTAATTGTAAATAAAACCCACACAAATTTTATATATATATAAATATATATATAAATATGTATATTTATGTATATGTATATATGTATATATATATGTATATATATGTATATATATACATATATATATATATATAACACATGATGAAACTTTCTTTATAATCTCCTATAAATTACTCTAATTTTTATACTATATATTGTTCTAGATCAGTCCTAAAATATACTTTTGCTTTCATAACCATCCATTTTGCTGAAGCATCTATGTTTAAAAGCAAAACAATCTACAAAGTAATTTACTCAAATACTAGAAGGTATTTTCTACCAATGAACAAGGACACAACAACCAATCTCATTTCCCTCCTACCCCACATCCACTTTATTTACTCATCCATACACACTGCTCTATTGGCAACATATATGTCAACTTCTGCCACTTTTTATTATCTCCATTACAACTTTTGATTGTGTTACTTTTCTATGATAAAATACCATGACCAAACGCAACTTACATTAGAATGAGATTATTTTTTCTTATGGCTCCAGAAGGAGAGTTCATAATGGTGGGGAGAGCATGAGAGCAGGACTAGGAAGGTGGATGAAAACATTTTTATCCACATGGGAAACAGAGACAGCACAGTGTAGTTGGAAGATTTCCTGTGTCCCACCTGGCCCGTGTCTCTCACCCACAGTCTCATGGCCCTTTATAAAATAATCACACAGAGGCTTAATATTATTTATAGTTGCTCACCCATTAGCTCAGACTTATTACTGACTAGCTCATACACTTAAATTAACCCATAATTCTCATCTATGTTTAGTCATGTGGCTTGGTACCTTTTCTCAGTTCTGTCTTGTCAGCTTGCCTCTTCTGTGTCTGGTTGGTGTCTCCTGATTCTGCTCTTCCTCTTCCCAGCATTCCTTTAGTCTGCTCACCCCACCTACACTTCCTGCCTGGCTACTGGCCAATCAGTGTCTTACTAAACCCGTGTACAAAAGCATTATCTCACAGCAACACAGTAAGTGGGATGAGTCTTTAAACCCTCCCAGTCTGCCCCCAGTGAAGTATTTCCTCCCACAAGGCTGCACTTCCCAAAGGTTCTGTACCCTCCCAAAAAGCACTAACAACTGGGGTGTGAGAATTAAAACATATCTGGGTTATTTCTCTATCAAGTCACTGTTGTGGGAATCCTGTTTATGTTGCTGGTCTGTTATTCAATTGAAAGGAGGATTTAGTATGAGGAACGGAGTTTACATTCAGCTGGCAGGAATGAATCAAGGAGCCTTGGAGGAACCAGAGATTGACTTGAATAGGCAGGCCAGGAGGTTGGGCATCCCTTTTGGGAGCCAGAAGGAGATGTGGTGGGTGCATTGCTGCTGTAGGTTCTTATCTTTTATTTGCACTCGAGTTTTAGAATTGATAATCGGTAAAAGCAATCTCTTGAAGCCACTACAGCTTTTCTCGCGTGTCATTCCTCACCTGACTTATCAGAGTCTCCTACCTGATCTCTTATTTCAGTCTTTAGACCACTTTTCCTCTTCATTACTCCTTCCCACCACCCCTCATAGGCTATTAACAACGTCTGGCAATATGTATCAATAATTTATCTTCTTCTTTCTTATGTTTCTTATTGCTGTTTGAGAAAGAGTTTTTTGTTTAATGAGAAAGAGTTTTTGTTTAAACCCCAGGAGAAACATATTCATGTTAAATTTGAAAGGGCAGATGTAATCAAAGAAATAATGTAGAGTCATGACAACGAGATAAGCACTTATAACACATTTATTTTATGTGCAGCTTTGTTTAAAATTCAATGTTTGAAATAAATGCTTCAACACTAGTTAGTAAATGAGAGAATATCAGCACAGAGATGATTAAGTAGTTTTTATAATGTTGCACAGCTACGAGTTATAAAGTCAGGATTTGAAACCTTGCATGACATAAAATAGGGTTGTTTCTCTGAAAGTACAGGACATGGAGAGTAGCTTCCTAACAGCGTTAACAGCACCACTGAGATTGATTGGAGGTGTTAAGTTCAAACAGAGTAAATAAAAACTTTTCATGAGAAGAAAACAGTTGGCTCCCAGAAAGACAATATGTGAGCATGGCCGATTTCCTCAGCAAGGATCAAGAAAGAAATGATAGCAAATTAACTAATATGAGGTAAAAAGTCATGGAAGAAAAGAGACTACCACACTTACACATGATCATTCCTATATTATTTTTATTAGAGTCAAGTACAAAGCTGTGGTAAGAGAATTCTGTTTTTTTTTTTTCTGATAAATTAGACAGCATTTGAAGAAAGGATTGCACTCCAATAGAAAGCAGGTAGGCTAGCTGCAGATCTTCATCTCTTCCTCCTCTCTCCTCCAAATCTAATCCTCCAGTTGCTTCCCCAGCTCTGTAGCAAACCACCTGCTGCAGCCCCACTTGCTGCCCCAGTCTCCAGGGGATCACAGAGATCTTCATCTCCAACCTTCTTTCCCCAACTCATCATGTTATCCCAATCCCCAGTTCTAGGGGACACTCCCTGGAGGTCCAGGAGCCAATGCTGCCAGAGAAGAAAGTAGAGCAGAGAAATAGGTACGTGGGCTTCAGATGTTTACTCTCCATCCTCTCCTCTAAATCTGATCCCCAACTCTCATTCCCAGGTCTGTAGCAGACTACCTGTTGTGGCATTGTCTCACTTTCTGCCCCCATTCCCAAGGGACTAAACGGATGCTGGAAGAACACCCTATCTCCTGTGGACCCCCTTACCCCCTAACTCCTCCTAGCCCATATCCATTCCTAAGTGTCAGTCCCTCCATACTTAGAAATACTTTTTTACCAGAAACCCTCAGGGCTTTTTCTGATGGCTACATACACGTAGAAGGATCAACCAGGCAACACACAGCCACCACATCCTTCTAAGAAGCAGAGAAGGCAATAGAAACCAAGTAACAAAGACCCACCTAACATAACAAGACCAGATATCAGCACATAGAACTACAACCTTCCCAAGCCAAGATACCTGGACACCAGCATAAATACACAAGAACAGTCAGAACAATATGTCTCCACTGGAGCCCAGAACCTATCCATAGTCAGCCCTGAGAACTGCAATATAACTAAAACATAAGATAAGGACCTTAAAATAGCCTTTATAAATATGATAGTGGTCCTTGAAGAAGAAATGAATAAAACAGTTCAAGACCTGAAAGTGGAAATAGAATCATTAAAGAAAACCCAAACTGAGGGAAATCTGAAAATAAAAAAAAAAATTGGAACT
Source organism: Peromyscus attwateri (assembly GCA_902168425.1). Classification (NCBI taxonomy): domain Eukaryota; kingdom Metazoa; phylum Chordata; class Mammalia; order Rodentia; family Cricetidae; genus Peromyscus; species Peromyscus attwateri. The sequence goes on from CABHPP010148514.1 coordinate 39,302, forward strand.
CAGACAGAAACCTCAGAGGCAAGCCTCACTAATAGAATACATGAGATGGAAGAGAGAATCACAGGCACTGAAGATACAATAGAAGAAATGGATACCTTAGTCAAAGAAAATGTTAAATCTGAAAATATCCTGGCATAGAACATCAAGGAAACCTGGGACAATATAAAAAGACCAAATCGAAGAGTAATGGGAATAGAAGGAGAAGCAACCCAGGTCAAAGGCTCAGAAAATATTTTCAACGAAGTCATAAAAGATAATTTTCCTAACCTAAAGAAAGAGATGTCTGTCAAGGTACAAGAGGCATACAGAACATCAAATAAACTAGAACAGAAAATAATTTCCCCTTGACACATAATAATACAAACAACAATAAACATACTGAGCAAAGAGAAACATTTAAAGCTGCAAGGGAAAATTACCAAGTAACATATAAAGGCAGACAGACTTAATAGAATAATACCTGACATTTCATTGGAAAATCTAAAAGCAGAGAGCTGGAACAGATGTTCTACAGACTCTAGGATACCACAGATGCCAGACCAGAATACTATACCCAGCACAATTTTCAATCTTAATAGATAGAGAAAAGAAGACATTCCATGATAAAACCAAATTTAAACAATATCTATCTACAAATCTAGCCCTACATAAGGCACATGGAAGAAAAATCCAACCTAACAAAGTTAACCATACCCAGGAATAAATAATACCTGACCAGCAAATCTAAAGAGGAAACACACACACACACACACACACACACACACACCACCACCACCACCACCACCACCACCACCACCACCACCACCACCA
>CABHPP010148514.1:41970-64520 GCA_902168425.1 Peromyscus attwateri
AGAGAGAGAGAGAGAGAGAGAGAGAGAGAGAGAGAGAGAGAGAGAGATCTAACCTTTGGCTTTACTTTTTATTTCCTACTCTCTGAAATGAGGGTGGAAAAAGTTCTGGCAATTGTGTCTGAGATGGCATAATTATTGCTTGACTATATGGATTAAATCTACTACTCCACAGAATCACCCATCCCAACCAGAGCTTGGGTAATAAATTACTTGTTAATTAAGACAATGAATTTTGTAATTGATTTTTGTTGCCATTGCTTGTTTTGTTAATATGTAGCCTGTTATACCTAGAAAATAATTTACTACCAAATAGCATTTCTTCATATTCCACATATGAAGACTTTCACAGATAAAAACATCAAAAGGATTTTTATCATGTAGTTCTTGTAGGTATCTAAGAGGGATGGTAATAGCCTGTATTATTTGAGAGATTATGGGGCTACCTTAACCAACAATTCACAAGAAGGTATCCTATACCTGGCATTGGGACTTTTGTCTAGTAATGCATGCCTGTTGCGTCATTATCCAGCAATGCAGATGACCACCCTTCTATTCCTCATCTTTTTCAGTTGGCTTACAAAATATTAAGTTTCAATATTGCCTTTTCATATACCCACACTTGGTTTTCATACTCACCTCCCCCTTTATCTTGTTCATCTTCCTACATCCAACACTGCTTAAACCATCCCCTTCGGTATTCATCCCTGTGTTTTTTCCTATCACCTACATTCTACTGTCTTCCCTTCCTGAGGCATCCCTCACCCTCAGTGCTTCTGAGTCTGATGACCTGACTGTGAATATGTGGAGATGAAGAAAGGCAAGCAAACTCAAGGACCATTGTGGGAAAGGGGCAGAAGATTGAAAGAGCTATAAAAACAGGAAATTTGCTATGAGAATGTTCCCGGTCATTTCAGGAGCTACACTCATAAAGTTTCACTCACATAGCTGCCTAATATGAACTGAATAAGGACAACACCAATAAATATGTCAAAGTGGATGGGGGAAAGATCATGAGGTCTCAACCATACATGAACAACTATAGGGGACTAAAGAATGCTGAGAGTGGAAGGAATAGCCTTCTCCAAAGAAGAGCATACCAATTGGTTGTATTGTATAAATATATAAATTATACTACATGTATTTTATATAATATGTCAATATCAAACAGTCAACACTGAAAACATACATACCAGTACAATTATACAGACTAAGCAGGTTATATCTAGGAACCTATATGCATATACATATACATATATGCATGTACCAACAATGAAAAAAGAAACCATGGATTTGAAAGGAACAAGGAAGGATATATGGAAATGTCTGGAGGGAGGAAGGGGAAGGAGAAATGTTATAATTGTATTATAATCTCAAAAATAAAAGAAATCATTTTAGAAAAGAAAGACAAACACAAAGTAGAAGTGAGGCTGGGAACCAGAAGACAACGTGCTAGGATGGAGACCTGGAAGCCCCTTGAGTACTCAGTGTTTATTATATACAGGGAGAATAAGGGAGGGGCTCCTAATCTTAGTAGCTGATCTCATCATGTGGGTGTGTGATCACCCAGTCTCTGAAGCAAAGGAATCAGCAGTGTCAACCCATCTGCATGTAATGCTCCCTTGATAAAGGTCAGCTGTTTCCCGAACATCCTGATTAAGCAAATATCCCAGTTTTCTGCAGGGAAGTCTCACTAAGGAAACAAATGACTCTTAAGGGTAGGCTACCCAGCAGTAGCTGGCCAACAGAAAACAAATTTAATGGCATTTTTGGAGGTTTCTTGTCTTATAATGTCTTATCAGGGCTTTTCCAGTAATTTGATATTTGAAATAAGTGGGATTTCATATCAGTGATGATAGTGAATGGCTAGGATAAAAGATGTGAAAAAAAGAAATTATATCTTTTTAATATAATTATTGAATCATATGTCTAAGAAATTAATCTGCAGATATACTCAAGAATTGAACAAAAGTTTTAAAGCCATGAATTTTAATGTTGAAATAATTTAAGTCTAGATGGACTAGAATAGAGAATTGTATGAATAAATTATACTACATGTATTTTCTGTAATATGTCATATGCTTTCACAAAAGCGAGAAAGATCCTAATGTATGGACAAGAAGTGATTTCCCAACATGGCACTGAATGAACCAAACATGCTACAGGACAATGACAATTCTACACTATTATCTGTTTAAACCCATTGCTAATATTTATGAATAACTAAATGCCAGAAATAAGAATTTTGATATTATGTAATGACATACACAGAAAACACTTGTGCTTTTTATTTTGATTTATTATCGATGAGTAATCTAAGATATAAGCAGAACTTAAATTTGCAAATAAAAATAAATGCACCCACTATTTCTATCATACTTGATGGCAAAGGCATTGTAGATGGCTTCTACACATCAAGGGGTTGCATGGAGTCAGAGACATGTTTAGTCCAACTATATAATTACTTTTCAGAATGCTTGGCACATGGTAGGGTTTCAAAAATGTTTCATCCTCTTCATCATGCATAATACTTCACAGATCTTGTCAGCAATTTTTGTCTAGACCTTCCTTTAAAGGTGAGCCTAATTACTATAATAGTAAAATAAAAGATGAACTGAGATTGCCCTGGAGTTGCTTCTCTGTGTGGTACAAAGAAATGAAATTATATCACATTCACTCAGAGCATCATTCTTGTTTTAGACTTTCTGATCAAGGTTATATTTAATGTTAGGCTATACTTAATATATCTTTGGTACCTCTAATATGTGACAAATCAAGGCCTTTTAATGAAATATTGCCAGCTGGCTTTGAATGAGTATATTTTGTTTACTAGATACATCTATTTTTCCTCTTATAAATCCCAAGTTCATAACAACTGATTTTCTATTCTTATTGATAAATTTTGCCTTTATTTAAAATAATATGTTAACAACAGTAATATAATTTATTTATATAACAAAACAGTCATAGAAAAGTATATGAAATTCACAGAATATTTAATTCTTTAAAAATACATACTACTTTACAACAGGTAGTGGATGAAACTTATATCATATTCCCATGATCTCTTAGAAAATGAACTTGGAATTCAAAATTGATGAGGGTGGAAAATACTACTTTTGTTAGTAAAGAAAAGAAGAAGACTACAGAAAACAGAACCAAGAAGAGAGAGTCCAGATCCAGCACAGAGAACTCAGTTGCAGTCAGGGAGCACTCAGCCTCAATCAGGGAGCACTCAGCTCCTACTACAGAGGTTTGAAAAAGCCTGAAAGAAAGAGCCTCAGGAAATCTGTACTGTTTTTTTGTTTTTGTTTTTGTTTTTGTTTTTTGTTTTTGTTTTTGTTTTTTGTTCAGAAAGATTTTATTTCTGAGGAAAGCAAAATTTAAAGACAAATACATTTCTCACAAAGATTAAAATTATAAAATGTCCAGAGACAGTATACAAATAAGTTGCTTTCAAACTCATGACTATCAGGCAATACAGTATAACGATACTTGACTGTGAAGGTACAAACAATCATCCACATAAACTCCCATTTCTGACGTGTGGGTACCTAAGAGTGCAAACAAGTAGATATATTGATATCATGACCAGGCCCTCTGGATAAGTGAGACAGTTGATTAGTTTGAACTGTTTAGGAGGCCCCCAGGCAGTGGGACTGGGACCTGTCCTTGGTGCATGAACCGGGTTTTTGGAACCTAGGGCCTGTGCTGACACACTTTGCTCAGCCTTGGTGCAGGGAGGAGGGGACTGGATCTGCCTCAACTGAATCTACCAGGCTGGGCTGACTCTCCAGGGGAGACCTTGCCTTGGAGGAGGTGGGAATGGGGGGTGGATTTGGGGGGGAGACTGGGGGGTGGGAGAAGGGAGGACAGGGGAATCCGTGACTGATATGTAAAATTAAATTAATTATAAAATAAAAATATTTATTAAAAAAAGAATGAAGAGCATGTTGCTGGGGGAAGCATCACCAACAATGTCAGACACGGGAAAACATATGATTCTGAGCTAATACACACATGCACACAACACAGCATGGCTTGTGAGGGATAGTTTTACAAACAGAGTACTCTTTACACAGAATTGATATCTTTGTAGGTAGTGAGGAGTGTTTTATAGATATTTATTAAAGAAATCTGCACTGTTCTTTAAGAATCAGATTGTTAACAGGAGAAGCAAGAGAAGCTGTGAGGGACAGGGACAAGGGACAAAACCCCCAAAATAGCCATGCTTGTAGAATGAGGTATTGAGATCAAAGATCACAAAACAAACAATGGAACAAAGAAAAACAAAGCAAAATAAACAAACAAGCAAACCAACAATAACAAAAGATGCCCAGAATCACAGAATCAGAATGGACATATGATTGAACAGAATTTTTTCAGTCCAATCATACAGGAATCTTAAGGTTTGTATATCATAGAACTGCCAAGAAAATCCTCCCTGTTTCAGCCATTGACTGGAGCAGCCACAAGAAGTCTTTTTTCCCCTTTTATTGAAAATAGATTTTCCCCCTCACAATCTCCCTATCTCTACTCCTTCCATTTTCTTTCCACCTCCCCTTACATCCAGATCCACTCCTTCATGTATCTCAGAAAGGAAACAGCCTTCTAAGGAATAATAATAAAATGTAATATAACATAATAAAAATAAGATAAAACAGAAACTAACATATCAAAATTGAACAAAACAAACAAGAAAAAGAGCCCAAGAGAAGGCTCAAGAAACAGAAACCCACTTGTTCACATACTCAAGAATCCCATAGAGAACATTAAACTGGAAGCCATAATATATACGCAAACAACCTGTAGGATAAAAATAGAGTATGTGATAAGATAATATTGTTTTAAAAAGGAAGAGCCCTGACATTATGTTTTAATAGAGGGAGCCATTATGGATGGGGTTAGGAAGAAACCTGGTGTTAGGGAAATTCTCAGGAATCCACAAGGATGCCCCAGCTAAGACTGACTACTGGCCATAGTGGAGAGGGTACCTGAACTGGCCTTCCCTGTCGTTAGATTGGTGAATACCCTAACTGTCATCATAGAGCCTTCATCCAGTAACTGATGGAAGTAGATATAGAGATCTACAACCAAGCACCAGGCTGAGCTCCAAGAGTCCAATCAAAGAAAGAGAAAAGGGATTATATGAGAAAGGAGGGTCAAGATCATGATGAGGAAATCTACAGAGACAACTGAACCAAGCTTGTGAGAACTCAGAAACTCTAGGCCTACAGCTGTGGGGTCTCATGAGACTGAATTAGGCCCTCTACATGTAGGAGACAGTATGTGGTTTGTTGTGTTTGAATGGCCCCTGGCAGTGATCAGGATTTATCCCTGGTGCATGATCTGGCTTTTTGGAGCCCATTCCCTATGACTGGATGCCTTGCTCAGCCTTGATGCAGGGGGAAGGGGCTTGGTCCTGCCTCAACTGAATGTACCAGGCTTTGTTGACTCTCCATAGGAGACCTTACCCTTTTGGAGAAGTGGATGGGGGTTGGTGGTGGGGAGGGAGAGGAGGGAGAGGAAGTGGAACTATGGTTGGTATGTAAAATGAATAAAAAATTTTAAAAAAAGAAAAGAAACATGACAAAATTAGATAACACAATTTGTCCAATAAGTACCAACTCCAAAGTAAGGGAATCCAATGAGTGTGAATTAAATTAAATCCCACACAGAATTCAATAGTAATTTTTAATTTTATCAAAAAAATTAAACAAGACATAGGAAAAAATTCTAATGGAAATGTCAATAAACCAGTCTCTTTTCTAACCTTGCAACAGAACATCAGCTTCTCTTCTGTTAGGATTCTGCCACTCCTCCAGCTGCATGACCGCACATGTGCAGTTCAGTAGCTAAGTAAGGGGTCTTAAGTGTTAAATCATCTATGGGCTGCATAATTATGTAATGTATGCGACATGGTCATGCAATCTGTGCATGCATGGCGTAACTCCGTAAGCCCACATGCACATGTGCAGGGAAATCCTTAAAAAGGCAGACACAGACTCCTCTCCGCTTTTCTGCTCTCTCCTCCTTCCCCCTTTCTCCCTTCTCCTCACATGTCTGTTCCACAGGCCTGGCCACACTCTCTTTATCCAGATCTGCTAAGCCAAGGGCAGCTCCTACCAAGGCAACAGTAGGCTGAAGGCAGACCTACACCTCTCTTACTACTCCCGAGATACAGTCTCCCTTATTTCATGTCCAGCTCTGTAGCTAGAAATCTGCTGTAGTCTCTCTTTCCTCTCTGACCCCATCCCCAATGGATCACAAAGACCTTCTCCTCCAACCTTCCTTCCCCCAACATATCCCAGTTACTCAGCCTCCAACACCAGCAGGCATTCCCTGGGAACACACCAACTAAAGAGGCCAGAAAAATCCAGAAAGAAACAGAAACCAAGGAAAAAAACACCCACCCAAAAAATACAAATCCAGAAATCAGCAGCTAGATGTATAATCAACCCAAACCCAGATGCCAAAATGCCAGAGTAAAAACAAAACCAAAAACAGAGAGAGCAATATGTCTCCATTAGAACCCAGCTAACCCACCACAGCAGGCCCTGAATATTCCAACATAGCTGAAGCAAAAGAAAAAGACCTTAAAACATACTTTATGAATATGATAGAGTCCTTAAAGAGTAAATGAATAAATCCCTTAAAGAAATCAAGGAAAGCACAAACAGTGTAAGAAAACTGTTCAAGACAAGAAATTGATTTTCAAAGAGTTAATGCCAATACTCCTCAGATTATTTTATATAATTGAGACAGAAGGAACATTGCCCAATTCATTTTGTGAGTCACAGGTACCCTGATACCCTAATCACATAAAGACTAAACAAAGAAAGAGAATTACAGACCAATTTCTCTTATGAACATAGATGCAAAAATACTCAATTAGAACACTTACAATCTGAATCCAAGAACCCATCAAAAACATCATCCAACATGATCAAGTAGGCTTCATCCCAGAAATGCAGGAATGGTTCAATATATGAAAATCAGCAAATGTAATTCACCATAATAAAAAAAATGAAAGAAAAACACCACATGATAATCTTGTCACATGCAGAAAGGGCCTTTAATGAATTACAACACCCCTTCATGATAATCGTCCTAGGAAGATTAGTGATACAATGGACATATCTAAATATAATAAAGGCAAGTTACATCAAGCTTACAGCCAACATGAAATTAAATGGAGAGAAACTCAAAGAAATTCCACTAAAATCAGAAACAAGAGAAGGTTGTCCACTCTGTCCATATCTATTCAATATATTGTACCTGAAATTTTAGCTAGAGCAATAAGAAAACTGAAGGAGATCAAAGGGATAAAAATGGGAAAGGAAGAATTAAAGTATCATTATTTGCAGATAACATGAGAGTATGTATAAGCGGCCCTAAACATTCCACCAAGAAATTCCTACAGCTGATAAACACTTTAGGCAAAGTGGCTAGATACAAGATCAACTCGAAAAAATCACTAGCCTTCCTATATACAAATAACAAATGAACTGGGAAAGAAATAGGGGAAACAATACTTTTCACAATAGCCTCAAATAAAATAAAATATCTTGGGGTAACTCTAACTAAGCAAGTGAAAGGCTTGTGTGATAAGAACTTCAAGTCTTGAAGAAAGAAATTGAAGAAGATATCAGAAGATGGAAAGATCTCCCATGTTCATGGATTGGTAGGATTAACAGTAAAAATGGCCATCTTACCAAAAGCATTCTACAGATTCAATGTACTTCCCATCACAATCCCAGCACAATTTTTTTTTTTTGGTTTTTCGAGACAGGGTTTCTCTGTGTAGCTTTGCGCCTTTCCTGGAGCTCACTTGGTAGCCCAGGCTGGCCTCGAACTCACAGAGATCCGCCTGCCTCTGCCTCCCAAGTGCTGGGATTAAAGGCGTGCGCCACCACCGCCCGGCCCCAGCACAATTTTTAAAAGACCTTCAAAGGACAACAGTCAACTACATATGAAGAAACAAAAACCCAGAATAGCTAAAACAATCCTGAGTAATAAAAGAACTGCTGGATTCCCGATTTCAAGTTGTACTACAGATGTGTAGTAAAAAACACCACATGGTATGCACATAAAAACAGATACATTGATCAATGGAACTGAATTGAAGATCATATATAAATGTGTTCATAAATAAATGTATGGATATCCAATTCTAAATAAAGAATCCAGAAATACACACTGGAAAAAATACAGCATCCTTAACAAAGAATGCTGGCAAAACTGGATGCCTGTATGTAGAAGAATGTAAATATATCCATATTTATCACCCTGCACAAAACTCAAGTCCAAGTGGATCAATGACTTCGAAGTAAAACCAGATACACTGAACCTGATAGAAGAAAAAGTGGAGAAAGCTTTGAACACACTGGCGCAGGAGATGACATTCTGAACTGACCACTAATAGCACAGGCACTAAGATCAACAATGAATAAATATGACCTCATGAAACTGAAAAGCTTCTGTAAGAAAAAAGACACCATCAATTGGACAAAGTGGAAGCCTACAGTTTTTTTTTTTTTTTGCAAATCCACATTGAATAAAAGACTAATATCCAAAATATATAAAAAAAAATCAAGAAACTAGATTTCCAAAAACAAAAAACAAATAATCAAACAAAAGTAAACAGAGTGCCAGAGACCTGCTTTTGTAGGGGTGGGAGGGTTCATGTCCCAAAGAGGATGTGTGGAGTCAGTCAGGGGAGAGAAGGAAGGACATGATCTGAGGGTGAATCCAGATGGCTATCAGCAATGTTCTACTGGAAAAAAAAAAAACCAACCTACACCTTTTATAATCTATAGTTGCACAAAGGATTAAATGGGAGTCAAGGAGCTGGGGTGCAGCTTGAGATCAGGGTTTGAGGAATCTAGCATTGACCTTGACAATAGGCACTAGTCATATGTTAATGGAAGGGCCACAAGTTCCTCTTGCTAGAGATATAAAGAATGTCTGCTTTATCAAGCAGGAACTTTTCTCAAGCCCCCAAGGGAATGGAGACCCTTACCCAAATGCCTGACCTTGGGAAAAGGACTTCTTCTGGGGAGCAGATAGTATACTACACTTTCTTAGTCTACTATATGGACCTGTTCCCCTTATAATGACCCCAAAAGGGAAGGTCCTGATGTCTTATTCTTTTCCCATCACACTGTATTTAGTAACTGAACTCTTGCCCTTAATGGCCACAGGCTCTAGATCTGAATTGTAAGAATTTCATCCTTGGGATCAGGTGCATCTAGAAAATCTCTAATTTTCCTGTTCTTGGCATAATTGGGAGGGCACAATGAAATTCCTGGTTCCATGGTGTCGGGGATTTTTTTCCAAAGAATTATTTTGTTTAGAAAGGCTACCAACGGACACATTTTTATCCTTTACCAAAGCCCACACAAAATTTCCCAAAGGGAATGACATTAATATTAAGAATCATTAAAAATGAAAGTAAAAAGGTGCTGGAGAAGTGTGGCTTGTAATGTTGACATGCTGGAACTTTGTCAAGCAGCAATGGTCATCATGTGGCCTGCACCAACAGAGAATTATCAATAGAGGAATATCAAATGGCTGAGAAACACTTAAAGAAATATTCTATATCCTTTGCTATCAGGAAAATGCAAATCAAAACTACTTCAAAATTCCATCTTAACACCTGTCAGAATGGACAAGATCGACAGCACAAGTGATAGTTAATGCTGTTGAAGATATGGAGCAAGGTAAACACTCTTCCATTGCTGGTGGGAGTGCAAACTTGTACAGCCACTATGGAAATAAATATGGTAGTTCCTTAGAAAGTTGGGAAATGACTTACCTCAAGACCCAGCTATTCCACTCTAGGATCTTTGATAAGGCTTTGGTGGCTGGCTCTGCTCCCTTCTCAGTTCCATGAAAGCCAACGCTAAAGCTCGAAGGCCCGGTCAGAGGTAGGGGACCAAGAACTGGATTCAACCTAGGAAGCACCTAGGAAGACAGTGCTTGGGCTGCCATAGGTGTTTTTACTTGCCATTTCTATTTCGAGCTACCAGCTGAACAGCAGTGCCTCTTAAAGGAGCTGTGACCTTCTTCTTTTTCCTTTTTTCTTTTTTTTCAGCTTTCTCAAGCCCTAGGTGGATATTTTAGCCTCATGTTGGTAAGCCAAAATGTAGATGGTTTTCTTTACTCTCTCCTGCCTAGCTATTGGGTGTCCAGCTCTTTATTAAACCAATCAGGTGTTTCAGACAGGCAAAGAAACACAGTTTTGCAGAGTTAAACAAATGCATCATTAAAAAAATACAACACATCTTTGTATCATTAAATATTCCACAGCATAAACAAATGTAACACATCTTAAACTAATATTCTACAACATAGAAACATATATAGCATATATTCTAACAAAAATAATCTTAAATTTGTGTCAATATACAAAAATCCATACCAATGTAAAATAATAGATATTGATAGCTGCTTTTTCATTTAAAGGTTCCACAATCTACATTATCCTATTACTCCTATAGCCCCCCTTTTCTTTTCAGAATAAGATACCTGAATCTAATCTCCTTTGCTCAGCTCCCTCCCTGACCATAACCAACAACAACTTGTAACCTATGCCCCTAAATGATGATAAACATCCACAATCCATTGAATGACCAAAACCATCTACCCCATCTCTTGGGAATATAGGCATCATGTTCTCAAGACTGCTTCCTGCTCTGTGGGAGCCACAGCATCTCTAGGGGATCCTGAGAAAATTGAGACAAGGATCAAGTCCTGGTAGAGCTAGTTGTATTATTTTTTGTTTAGTCTGTGTGTGATGAGAAAGTGTAGAGCTTATCTGAAGTCCTGGCTGGAGCAGTTTGGACCATCTCAGCTAGCAGCTTTGAAGTTGTTCTGTATGTAGATTTTTGAAGAAACAGAGGCATTCTGAGAGGCTGGATCACATGGGCTACTTGTCTTTATTGGGGTCTGGTCCTTTTCTTCCTGAAAACACACAAACTTTTAAAGGTAATATACATATCTACATTAACACAAATATGAAATATGTGGTATGTACAAACCAGCTAAAAACGATTTTCTGTTCTATGTTGGAGCAGGTAAAAGGCATCTGTCAACTTAATTAACCCATTTGGACTGCATAACCAAACTGTAATATAAATATCTGTCCATGCTATATGATAGGATGGCATAAGTCATAAGGACTCTGTTACCAACAATTAATCGTGTCTCCTCCAGTCTCAGAGCTGTTCCCATGTCAATGTATCAGCATATATATCACCTGTCCTATAGTCTTTCTTGGTTTCTTTTTCTTCATGTCTCTATCAAGATTTCTAGGTTATCTCCCCCAATCAAATCTGATCTTTATTAATTTTGATGAGAATATTAACTTTGTGTTTCCCATGAAAACAAAGACACAACTTCCCCCTAATGCAACACATTTTCTGACTGCCATTTTGAAGTTAAGATATTCTTAAAATATATAAGTTGATTGTATTTATCAATTTCCATAATCCAACATTTCTCAGCAGCTGCTGTTCACTCATCAGCATTAAAAAATTCAAAGTCAACAAAGAATCATACAGGATCCAGATGCCCTGTGGATATTTCCCATCTTTATGTGGCTTATTCTTTTTATATCACTTTATTCTTTCTTTAACAACTTTACTATTATTTTTAAACTATTTTTATGACTGTCTATACCCATTTTTACTGTATTTGTTTAAAGGTTTTCTCAGTCTGAACCATGTTACTGCATGCCTGCAGCTTCTCTGGCCATACCATTTTTACTGTATTTCTTTAAAGGTGTTCTCAGTCTGAACCACGTTAATGCATGCCTGCAGCCTTCTCTGACTATAAACCTTAAACCTTAAACCCACTAAACCCACCACATGGTTCTGCACATGGCACTGGCTAGCTCAAGCCTGCAGGCAGCAGCCAGGAGCTGTGTCTCTGTACACCGCAACCTGCTTGAAAGACTGTGGGACTAGGAAGCCATGTCTGGATCTGTGTTTCTGTGTTTGGAACTTCTATAAAAACTTTGTCAGTTTCTGTGTGGAAATATATGGCCCCATATTGGGTGCCATATTTATAGAGTCTTTCTCTGTCCCACCAGCCAGCTCCCAAATAATGACACAGAGACATATTATTAATTATTAAAGCCTGGACTTTAGCTTAGACCTGTTTTCAAATAGCTTTATAACTCAAATTAACACATATTTTTATTTATCTATGTTCTACCATGTGGCTTTTACTTCTATCCTATTTTGTGTCTGACTCATTCTGCATCTGGTTGGCATCTCTCACATGTATTGAGTTTGTTCTTCATATTGAGTTTGTTCTTTCTGCCTGGAAGTCCTGTTTATCTCTCCTGCTTAGCTATTGGCCATTTAGTTCTTGATTAAACCAATCAGGCAGAGACCTTTAAACCTTTAGGCAGAGACACATCTTTATAGTGTAAACAAACATTCTGCAACAATGGAGTCTCAACTGACCATCTCTTATAGCCAGACAAGATTTCCAGTGATGGGACTCAGGGTTAAGGTTGAATTTTGTTGAGTTGTTGGCCAAGGGGGTTCCCATGGAAATCCTCAAACAACTCAGGCTATTGCTAAGGGAAAATGTTGCTCTATGTAGACAGACAGCAGGGCCCCATTGCCAAGGCCAATACCCACACTGTTAATTTAATATGGAAAAGTTGAGCTGATGCCTATATGGAGCCTTCACTCCTATGTTCTAGTTTCTTTGGTATAGAAAAGTACTCTGTGGCCTACTGAAAGAGAAATGTGGACACCATCTCAGGCACAAAACCTTTGACCTACAGTATGTTCTGCCTTCAGGAAATATGCTACTTAGGGCAATTGTGGCACAGAACTTGTGGGAGTAGCTAACTAATGTCTAATTTAACCTAAGGTCCACTCTATGAGATGGGGCCCATGCCTGAAACTGCTTGGATAACTAAGAACCAAAGACTAGATAACCTAGAGACCTAGGGTAAAACCAAACACTACTGGACAAAAAATAAATTTTAAAAATTTAAATATAAAAAGAATGATTCAAAAAACACTGAAGACAGCTTATGTTGGAGAGGATGTTGAGAAAGGGGAACACTCCTCCACTGTTGGTGGTAATTCAAACTTGTACAGCCACTCTGGAAATTAGTATGGCGGTTTCTCAGAAAATTGGGAATAAGTCTTCCTCAAGACCCAGTTATACCACTCTTGGGAATATACCCAAGGAATGCTCAATCTTACCACAAGGACACATGTTCAACTATGTTCATATCAGCATTATTCATAATAGCAAGAACCTGGAAACAACCTAGATGCCCCTCAACTGAAGAATGGATAAAGAAAATATGGCATATATACACAATGGAGTACTACTCAGCAGTAAAAAAACAATGATATCATGAAATTTGCAGGTAAATGGATGGATCTAGAAAACATCATCTTGAGTGAGGTAACCCAGACTCAGAAGGACAAACATAGTATGTACTCACTCATAAGTGGATACTAAATGGGAGGGAAGGGATGGCCAGACTGCAACCCACAACTCCAGAGAGGCTAGCTAACAGGAAAAGACCCTAGGAGGGAAACATGGATGATCCTGTGAAGGAGAAGTGGATAAGAGCTACATGAGTGAACTGGGTGGCAGGGGTGGCAGAGGATGAAGAGTGGGGGAAGAGAACATAGGGAAATGGAAGGGTCAAGCTGGAACAGGGACAGAGTGGGAGGGCAGGGAGGAAGATACCATGATAGATGTCATCATGGGAATAGGAAGAGGCAGGGTGCTGGGGAGGCTCTCAGGAATCCACAAGGTTGACCTTACCTTGGTCTGCTGGCAGTGGTCCAGAGGGTGCCTGGACCGGTCTACTCTGGTGACCAGCCTAGCAAATAACCTAGCTGTCATCATAGAGCCTTTATCCAGTGACAGATGGAGGCAGATACAGAGATCCACGGCCAGGCATCAGACTGAGCTCTTGAAATCCAATTGATGAGAGAGAGGAGAGATACTGCAGGCGTGGGACGTTGAGATCATGATGGGAGGATGTGCAGAGATGACCGGCCACACTAGTGGAAGCCCATGAACTGTGGACTGGTGGCTGTGGAGTCCCCATGGGACTGGACTAGGCTCTCTGGATATGAAAGATGGTTGTTTGGCTCAAACTGTTTGGGGGGCACCAAGGCAGGGGGATTGGGATCTGTCCCTGGTCTATGGGCAGGCTTCTGGAATCCAGTGCCTGTGGTGTGACACCTTGCACTTGGTGCAGTGGGAAGGGGCTTGGACCTGCATAGGCTCAGTGTGCTGGGCTCTGCTAACTCCCCATGGGAGACCTCGATTTGGGGGATGTGAGGTTGTGGGGTGGCTTGGGAAAGAGGGCTGGGGGGGGGAGGAGGGGGGAGGGTGGTTGTGGATAGTATGTGGAGTGAGTAGAAAATTTCTTAATAAAGAAAAATGATGACCAAGGTTGGATAAAGCACAGGGACAAATAGCCAAATGAATGGAAACACATGAACTATGAACCAGTGGCTGAGGGGCCCCCAACTGGATCAGGCCCTCTGAATGGGTGAGACAATAGATTGGCTTGATCTGTTTGGGAGGCATCCAGGCAGTGGAACAGGGTCCTGTGCTCATTGCATGAGTTGGCTGTTTGAAACCTGGGGCTTATGCAGGGTAGCTTGGCTCGGCCTGGGAGGAGGGGGACTGGCCCTGCCTGGACTGAGTCTACCAGGTTGATCTCAGTCCTCGGGGGAGGCTTTGCCCTGGAGGAGGTGGGAATAGGGGGTTGGCCTGGGGGGAAGGGGAGGGGGCAGGAGGGGGGAGAACAAGGGAATCCGTGGCTGATATATAGAACTGAATGGTATTGTAAAATAAAATAAAAGAAAAGAAAAGAAAAGAAAAATGAAAAAAAGAATCATTCCTAACGATATTCTTCTATACTCATAAATCAGTCCCATATCAATCTTTATCAGAGAGGCTTCCTCTAGCAGCAGATGTGAACATATATATGCAGACACCCACATCCAGACATTATGAGGAGAGAAATCTAATCAGAGGTTTCCATCAAATTCCTGCCTTCAGATCTCAGGGACTCCCAAGGAAGAGGAGGAGGAAAGATTGTAAGATCTAGAGGGGAAGAAGGACAACAGAAGACCCTCTGAGTCGACTAAGCAAGGTATATATGAACTCACAAAGACTGAAGCGACAAGCACAGAGGCTACATGGGTCTACACCAGGTCCTCTGCTGACTATTTTTATGGGACTCCTGGCTGTGAAAAACAGTGGCTTTTTTGACCCTTGTGCCTGCTCCTAGGACTCTTTTATTCTTGTTTGTTGTGCTACCATGTCCAGTGTCTGTATGGTGATATGATAGTTTTTGCTTCATATTATTGTATTTTATTTTGTCATGTTTGGTTTTTATCTTTTAGAAGCCTGTTATTTTCTAATGAGAGGCAGAAAGGAAATGTATCCAGGGGAGAAGAGACATGGGGAGGAACTGGGAGTAACTGAGGGAGAGGAAACTACAATCAGAATATATTCTATGAAAAAAAATCTATTTTCAATAAATGAAAAAAAGTCCTCTGGGAAGATTCTATAACCATGCACTGAAAAAGCAATCAAGTGTAATCTTGCACTAAAATAATTAATTAGATTATAAACTAATTTTACAAATTGTCTTCACTGTCAAAAAATACAAATAAACTGCTGAATTAAGAAGTCAACATACGATATGAAAAAGTAATTCAATCAATTAAAATATCATAAAGTAAAAAAAGCTATAGTCACAATAAGTTAAATAAAACATTTAGTGATAAGCATGGTTGATAGACTACCATCAATCAGAAGACAGATTTTTTTTTACTCTACCTGATGTCAATGCAATAAATCTAGAAGAGAAACCAATAAGAAGAAATTAAAAGAAGAGAAAATTTTAAAAAACATACAAATTATGAAGTTTGAATAACACACTCTTGAGTCATGAGAGAGTCATTGGAAAAATTAGGAGGAAAATTAAAATTTTCAGATACTGAAATGAAAATTAACACAACATACAGAAATCATTTCTAAGAGGTATTTCTGGCCATAAATGCCTAGACTGAGAAATCTCAACTAATCAACTTAATGATGCATTGCAAAATCTTAGAACTATAACAAACCAAGCCCTAAGTCAATAGATTAAAACAAATAATCATGATCAAGGAAGAAATTAATGAAATAGAAACTAAATAATAATAAAATACTCAAAGAAACAAAAGGTTGATTTTTTTAAAAAAAAGATAAACATTGAAAAGCTCTTAGCCAAACTTACCAAAAGACATAGACACTCAAAGGTGGGTGCAAGGAAGCCTTCCAACACAGCTTTGCATAGATAAAATATGGTCTCTCCTGTTCAGAATGCAAAAAATTTGGAATCATCAGCGGATCCCAGAAGATGGTTTGTTGGAGGCTGTGCTCACTTACATAGATTGCTTCCCTTTAGAGGCCTTGCCTACACTCTGAAGCAGCCTGGTTTGCAGCTGCTGGAACATTAAGGATATCAGAGCTCTGTAGTCAGAGCACAGGCCAGGATCCAGTAACAAGAAAATCCATAGATATTTCTAAAAGAATTCTCTAGCCTAAGGCCAACAGTACATCTCTAACGAAGAAGAAGAGAAAAGTTCAGTCATCAGGAATCCAGTACTGGGGAATCAACTAAACTTGTTTCAAGGATGGTCTCCCACTTGGAGTTGCAGGAAAGGCTAGAGTTGGGAGGATTTACTTTCTGATAGGGAAGCTCAGCATATTTATTATATACACTTGAACTGGGAGGCAGAGTTACTGCATTTAGCTGAACAAGGAGGCAGATTTGGCTGACCTCATTTATGAGCAATCTTTGTAAAGGGAACAGTCTTCTGGTTGTAAATATCCAAGGGGAGAATGCTGTGGTAGATGTTTTCTGAACACACTACCAATACCCACATATGGACCAGAGGAAGGCTTTGCCATGTTTCTGAGCCTCATTCCTTGAGGGAAGACTCTGACATTTTCCCATGGTTCTGAGGCTAAGGTCTTTGACATGGCCCCCTCATAACAACAATACATCTACTCAGGTCTTCACACACTCAGAGCTTCCCATAACCCAAAGTCCCTATTGCTGAATGTACCACACTTCATACACAAGACTTGAAGATATCAATCTGGATCTGCCACCAGAAACCTTCTTTCTGAGTACCTGTAGATACTATGCAATGTGCCAAGAAAGAAAAGCAATAAATAGTCTATCCAACTGTAATGCCAATGTACCAAAACAGTAATCATTGCGGCACAATAACCCCCAAAGTGCAGTAGTATCATTTATATTTCGGGAATAGTCAACAGCTAAATAATTAGAATTAAAGACCACTGAATAGGTGGGTTTTCATGTCTGTGACTGTAACATACCCAGGTAATGTTGGCTGGTGAAACCATAGAACCTAAAGGAGAACTAGTACTGTCACATTTCCAAACAGGTATTCTCTCTAACTATATTCATAACCCTTCCATATACAGATGAGTGTATCTCCCACTACTCATTAAAGAAGCTTCTTTTTGCAGCAAACAGACCACTACAGCAAGCCATAACTGCTCAAAATGCAGAGAGCAATGGACAGTGAGAATACCAAGCTCAAACTGATCGATCTACAACACCACTCCTGCACCTAAGGATCAGTGAACATTGTGGAAAGTATAGGGAAAGATTCCAAGAGCTCTAGAACCAGGACATCTGCTGCAAGATTGTGTTTTCTCTATGTGATAGGGAAACTGCACCATGAAATCTAATCAATACGACTGTCCAAAGAAGACCTGAATATCGCCAGCTAACATGCCTGTTGTTAGAATCTTAGACGGTCTTTTAAAAACAAAAACAAAACAAAACAAAAAAAAAACAAAAAAACAGATCCAGATATCAGGGTGAAAGCTGAAAGGTCAGAGAGGCAGAACAAGCCAACCTCTACTAGACAACTCCTCAGCCAATCCTGTTTCCAAGAATCCTCAGACTGAGAGCTTTTAAGTCCTCACCTGAAAGGGTCTCAGTTGAACTGCTTTAGTTCCTGTTTCCTTACACCTTATATAGCTTTCTCTGGCCTGCCAACACTTCCTGGGATTAAAGGCATGTGTGCTTCCCAGTACTAGGATTAAAGGTGTGTGCCACCACTGCCTGGCTTTGTTTCCAGTGTGACCTTGAATTCACAGAGATTCAAATGGATCTCTGCCTCCTGAGTGATAGGATTAAGGGTGTGTACCACCACTGTCTGGCCTCTATGTCTAATCTAGTGGTGGGCTCTGTCATCTATCTGATCCACAGGCAAACTTTATTAGGGTACAAAATATATCGATACACATGCCACCATTGATGGAGGAATTCTTACAAAACCCCATCCCTAGATGAACAGCTACCTAACAACTAATGACTACTGAGAGAAAGAGAATCAGTCTTCCCTAGGGATGAATGCCTTATTTGGTTATTTACACAAAGTGGCCATGAGATATATATACAAGTGACTTCAAATTTATTCATCAGGTTGTATTTATATGTTTACTAATGTCTATGATATACAAAAATTGAATAATGTAATAGTTAAAGAAAAAGAGGCCATAAATATTCCTCAGATATTTGTATCTGATTTTTCCCTATTACATTGGTAAAGAGGTCTTCCTTTCTTTGGAATTTTTCTGTTACAGCTCTCTGCAGCAAACTTGATAGGCATTTGGACTCCAAATGCCACAGGAGTTAGCCATTTTGGCACATTCCCCCATGCAGATGGCTGGCTCTCTGGCTTCTTCTCTCCCAGTGGGTTGTGGGCTTTCTCTGGACCCCTCTTTGGGCTGCTGCCAAACTAGGTAGCTGCCTTGAAAACCCACTCAGGCTTCTACTATTCTACTCAGAAGCAATCACTTTCCCATCTGAATCATCATTGTTGGCATATTTGGTAAGACAATTAGGAATTATTAAAGTGGGGAATTAGTTAAAAGAGAGAGAGAGAGGTTTTCCCACATTAAAGATGGGAAATACAATTACAGTGAAGAAAGTGCATGTGCATGGTGCATGTTTTGAAAATTGAACAATTAGATAAGAGTATAATTAATTTAGATGGAATTTACATAATGTCAAGTATAAACATTACCTCTTTGATCATTTTTGTTTTATCATTTTAAAAAATGGTAAATATGAGTACCAAGATAAAAGTTTTAGAAAAACTTATTAAAACAGATCATAGAGATATTCAGACATGGACAGAGAATTTAAAGGAAAACCAATCTCAGCATTACATTATAAGTTCAGAGAGGAACAGCCTAAGGTTTTCAAACAGCCAACCTTAATTTATCCAGTAACCATACAGTAACTGCCAAATGATAGATATCCCCTAGGCTGTGTAAGAGCTGAATGGACTTCTGTGAAAATGTTAAATTTAAGGAAATTCAAGGAAGTGATAGTCTCATATAGCATGCATTCACCTTTTGTGAAGCAGATGTTAAACTCATGGTCAGCTTGTAATAGAATTATTCCTCAAGACTGGAGAGACTTGGTTACAGCAGTCTTGGAACCTGGTCCTCAGTTACAGTGGAGGACCTCGTGGAAAAATGAGGCTAAGACTATTGAACAATGAAGTGCTAGAGGTATGGAAATCTCCCAAGACCAACTTCTTGGAGAGTGATATCATACTAATATAGAAAGGGAATCTCTATATGATGACCACACCTTGGTTTTAGGACACATAGTAGCCTTGAATGCTTGTGACAGAATTGAAGAAGTGGGAAAGAAAACTAAAGTTACACAAGGCCCAAAAGAAACCTTCACTGATTTCTTACAAAGATTGACTTTAGCAGTAAATAGAATGATAACAAATTCAGACTCTAGACAAATAATAATTGAATCTTTGGCTTTTGAAAATGCTAATTCACAATGCAAAAGGGCAATTAGGCCTCTGAAGGAAAAATCAGCACCCTTAGATCTGAGATATGATCAATATTGAATCTCATAACCATGATGATGCTTGGACAGAAGAGGTGATTTCCAGAGGTTTGAAGAAAAATCAAAATGTCAGATGTTTCAATTGGGGTAAACAAGGTCACCTAAAAAGGGATTATAAAGAGGGCATTCCTAGAAACAATGTTTTTTCTAAGCATAATCCCAACAGAATGCCCCTCCCTTCTGGAGAATACAGAAGGTATGGCAAAGGCAGACACTAGACTAATGAATGTAGAAAAACAAGGGACAGACAAGGTAACCATTGCCATAAGGAAACACCCTGAGGGGCTTCTTATAGACCCCATGTCAAATTCGGTTCAGTCATTTCCTGTCATCGTGGATGAAACTCCTTCCCAGAGCATTAAAGAAACTTATGTCTGACATCTGCCCAACTCAGCCCCAGTTGCCAGCCAGCAGGCAGGGCTCCTGTGGGAAGGCACCCCCTTTCACCAAGACCTCTCAGTGGACCCTGCAATCTACACGCCCTGCCCCCATATCCATCTGCCCCAGACCACAGCCACTTCTTGAGGCTTGGAAACCAACCCCCAGCTCTATCCAGACCTAGAAGGAGAGAGCTGTCTTTGGACAAAGAGTTGTCATTGGACCAAGAGTAACCTCAACAGAGAGGGAATCTGCTAGCCCTCATTAGACCAAGAGTGGCTTTCTGAGAAGTAGAATCTGCCACCTCTCATTGGACCAGGAGAGGCTTCCTGAAACACAGAATCTGTCAGCTCTGACTGGACCAAGAGCCCTGATAAGACCAAGAATGGATCCATGAGTCACAGAATCAACTTGCTTGGGTTAACCCAAGAGCAGATCCCTGAGACACAGAATCCGCCTGCTCCAATTAGACCAAGAGCTAAGATTAGACCCAGAAAGGCCCCTAAGACACAGACACAACAAGCACAGAGTGGATCAACAGCAACTCAATCAGATACAGGCACCTCTTATACCCATTAGAGGAGGAGATGGGCAGACATCAAGGCAGAAGTACATACAACAACATAAAGAGCAATATAGCATCACCAGAACCTAGCCCTCCTCCAACAGCAAGACCTGAACATCACAAGGTAGAAGAAGCAGAAGAAAGCATTCTTAAGAATACCATCATGAAGATGCTAGAAGCCTTTCAAGAAAAAAATGAAAAATGAAATTGAAGAAAAGGTAAACAAAAAAGTGGAAGAAATCAATAAAGAAATTGAGAAAAAGACAAATAAAAAATTGGAAGAAAGCAATAAATCCCTTAAAGAAAACCATGAAAAAAAGCAACTAAACAGGTGAGGGAAACAGTTCAAGACCTGAAAAGGGGAATAGAAACAATAAAGAAGACATAAACAGAGGGAATACTGGAAAGAGAAAATCTAAATAAATCAACAGGAAGCACAGATGCAAGCATAACCAACAGAATACAAGAGATGGAAGAGAGGATCTCTGGTGCAGAGGATACAATAGAGGAAATGGATTCGTCAGTCAAAGAAAACACTAAAGCCAAAAATTTCGTAACACAAAATGTCCAAGAAATCTGGGACACCATGAAAAGACCAAACCTATGAATGATAGGGATAGAGGAAGGAGAAGAATACCAACTCATAGGCACAGAAAATATATTCAACAAGATCATAGAAGAAAACTTTCCCAACTTAAAGAAGGAACTATCTATGAAGATGCAAGAAGCCTATAGAACACCAAACAGACTAGACCCCCCAAAAAAAGTCCCCTCGCCACATAATAATTAAACAACTAAACCTACAGAATAAAGAAAGAATATTAAGAGCAGCAAAGGAAAAAGGACAAGTGACTTATAAAGACAAACCCATCAGAATAACACCCCATTTTTCAATGGAGACTTTGAAAGCCAGAAGGACCTGGACAGATATAATGCAGACACTAAGAGACCATGGATGCCAGCCTAGACTAATATACCCAGGAAAACTTCCAATCATCATAGATGGAGTGAACAAGACATTCCAAGACAAAACCAGATTTAAACAATACTTATCCACAAACCCAGCCCTACAGAAAGCACTAGAAGGAAAATTCCAACCTGAGGAATTCAGATACACCCAAAAAAACACAGGCAATAAATAACCCCACAGCAGTAAACCCCAAAGAAGAGAAGTACACACACACTACCACCAAAAGATAACAGGAACTAACAATCACTGGTCATTAATATCCTTTAATATCAATGGACTTAATTCACCTATAAAAAGACACAGGCTAACAGAATCGATGCAAAAGCAGGACCCATCTTTCTGCTGCATACAAGAAACATACCTCAATTTCAAAGATAGACACTACCTCAGAATAAAAGGCTGGGAAAAGTCTTTCCAATCAAATGGTCTTAAGAAGCAAGCTGGTGTAGACATCCTAATATCCAGCAAAATAGACTTCAAACTAAAATCAATCAAAAGAGATCAAGAAGGACATTACATACTCATCACAGGAAAGATCCACCAAGATGAAGTTTCAATTCTGAACATGTATGCCCCAAACACAGGGGCACCCACATATGTAAAAGAAAGATTATTAAAGCTTAAATCACACATAAAACCCCACACATTAATAGTGGGAGACTTCA
>CABHPP010148515.1:5111-15163 GCA_902168425.1 Peromyscus attwateri
GTTGTTTTTGCAGGCTTATATGTATCTATATACACATACGTAATCTCAGATATAACTGTTGAGTCCATATGATGGTGCTTGTATGTATGTTTTCAGCACTGACTGTTTGGGACTGGACAACGGACTGGTGTGCTCTTCCCTGAAGAACCACCTCTCCCTCCCATTGCCAGCTTTCTTCAGTCGCCTGTAGTTCTTTGTGTAGGGTTGAAGCCTCTTGAGCTGTTCACTGTGTGGTTTAGCATGTCCGTGGCTGTCATCCTTGTTCAGCTCACATTTGGGCAGTCGTGTGGTGAGACTTTACTGATATCTACTAGGAAACCCAACTTCATGGCAAAGTCCTCGATCCCCCGGCTTTTACAATCGTTCCACCCCTCTAAAACTTTTTTCAATGAAAAATTAAAAAGTAGATGGCAACTTCAGTGGGAATGAGCAGTATAAAAAGAGGAAAAAAAACCTGCTGAATGAAGTGTACAGTTTTGGAACTGTGCAAGGTTTTTGCTGCCAGAAGCTTGCCAGAAATGTGTAAAATGAACTATCTTAGCAGTGTAAATCAGGATGCAGGACGTGAATCAAAGAACTTGGAGGAAATACATTGATATTTTACCACAGTTTTATTTAGAGGGAGAAATAATGGGTAGAGTTTTTCCGTCTTTCCCAGATTATCTAAACTGGGTTCTGAAGGGATGAGCTGATCAAAGAGGCATAGAAAATGAAGTTACTTAGCCTGAGCCACAGGCAAAATGTGATTTCTGTTTGTTTCCTCGTGTCTCTAGTACCATAAAGTCAGGACTTCCCATTTATCTCCATGGAAGGGTTTTTGTTGTGGTGGTTGTTTTGTTTTGTTTTGTTTTGTTTTGTTTTGTTTTGTTTTGTTTGCATTTGTTTGTTTATTTGTTTGTGAGTGGAAGTTGGGGGGCAACTTTGTGGACACTTTTGTGAGTTCTCTCCTCCCACCGTATAGGTGCCAGGGATCCAGTTTAGGTCATCGGGCTTGGTGCAGGCACCTTTACCCACTGAGTCATCTCACCAGTCCAGTTTTTAATTTCACATAGTGCTAGAGACAGGTTCCCTCTGGTCTTCCTATTGAACCAGGATTGGAGCCAACCCAGGTACCAGCAGAAGCTGATTCTTCCATCAGTGAGCACCGTGTGGTATTTTGATGTCAGGGGTGCAGTCCAAGTGATACATACATTAATCGGAATGGATTGATAATGGTGACTAGAAGTAGAAGACATAGTTGATCCCTTCTATAACCTAAACTGATCCCTTCTATAACCTAAACTGCCTGAGTTTTCTACTGTTCTTTCCTGTCTGCTGTCTGTGAGCATCTGTTTTATGCCCCTTCATAGATCACACTCTGTCTTCCTAGTCCCCCAACATTTCAGTTGTTGACTGGAATGGTGGCAATGCTCAGCATTCCAGAGAAGCATCATGAGTGGAAGTCATAGTTACCATGACACCAGCCTCTCTTCTCTCAGCCTCTTCCTGTCCCTCTTGTATTCTTTCTTGTAATTAACTGTCATTTACTCCATGGTGCGATTCATACACCAGGGATTGGCTGTAGCATTTATCCTATTCCTTCATTTGCTTTATGGAAGTAGTCTCTGAGTTCTGCTTTATGATCTCATAATTCTCACTGAGTTACCCTAATACCCCAAACCCTCCATTTGCAATCATGGACATTACCATTCTCTTTCCTATTATGGCCAGATCTGAGCATGTCACTCCCTGCTTAAATAATCTGAGAGTGCTGCAGAATAATTCAAACCAGTTAGCTTAACACTGAGGCTTTGCCTATACCTCTGTATCCTTCTGTGCCTTCTCTTACACTGTGACATTGCCTAGCTTCTTTCAGACCTTAATTTCATCATCTGTAAAATGGGGATAATAGTTAGTTCCTATTGCATAGAGTATAATAAAACCCTGCAAAACTGTTTCGTGTCTCCTTATGTTTGCACACATTAATTTTGTTTTATTGTTGCTGCTTGTTTGTTTATTTTTGTTTTTACATACACTACTCTTTCCAGATGGCTAGTTTCTACTTACCAACATTCATGTCAAAGAGCCAAATACTGAACCAAATACTACCATTCCCTTGTGTTCCAACTTCCCGTGTGTCACAGTTAGTGTCTCTATTGCTGTGAAGAGACACCATGACCACAGCAACTCAACATTTCATTGGGGTGGCTCACTTACTCTTCATTTTCATCATGGTAGGGAACATGGAGATGTATAGGCAGACATGGTGCTGGCAAAGTCGCTGAGAGTCCTACATCTTGCAGGCAACAGGAAATGGTCTGAGACACTAGATGGTATCCTGAGCGTAGGAAACCTCAAAGCCTGCCCCCACAGTGACACACTTCCTCCAACAAGGCCATACCCACTGCAACAAAGCCACACCTCCTATTAGTGCCACTCCCTGTGAGGTTATGGAGGCCAATTGCATTCAAACTACCACACCGCGTGTATCTCACACCGTGTGTATCTCACCCATCCATTTCTGTCTCTGGTGACTGGCTCACCTGGGCTTAATGCTGTCTCTGCCAGTAACTAGCTGGGAGAAGTTGGGCAAATCACTGCCTCTTTGTCATTCTCTCATTTCCGTGAAGGGGTGTAGGACAAATGAGCTCAGACGTTCCCGGCCATGTTGAAGTGATCATCTTCTGGCAGTGAGAAAAAAACAGCATGGTAGCCTTAGGAAGTTGTAGAAAGTAGGAAATAGTATATACCTCCTGTTCTTTTCTTTCTTGTCTCTGTCTTTTAGAGGTTATTTTCTTCTGAGAAAGTCATTCACAAGGACTATGGTCTCCCGAACCCCAGCTGGAGCAAGGACCTAAGACTCCTCTTTGACCAGTTCATGAAGAAATGTGAAGATGGTTCCTGGAAACGTTTGCCTTCGTATAGACAAAATCCTATTCAAACCTTTAAAGAATTTCAAACCCGTTTTGTTGGTAAGAACAGCCACTTTCCCGTAAATAATATTTGAACGTCAATGTAAAGTGTAACAAACTGAAGCACTAATTATTACTTAAAGCGAAGGAAGAGCCAGACATGGTAATTCTTCCATGTCTAGAATTCCTCTCAGGCCGAGGCAGGAAGATCATGAGCTCAAAGCCAGCTAGGGTCACATAGCAAGTTCATGACCATCTTGGGCTACATAGTAAGACCCCTTTTCAGGGTGGTGAAGAAGGAAAAAGGGGGGATGGGAAGCAAGGAGGGATTGAAGGGGAGAGAAAGGAAAGAAGGGAAATGGGAAGGAGATTAGGAAGAGGGGAAAGAGGGAAAAAAATAGTACTGGGGGTTCTATCGTCCCTAGTTTTTTTTGTTTGTTTTGTTTTGTTTTGTTTTTCCGAGACAGGGTTTCTCTGTGTAGCTTTGCGCCTTTCCTGGAACTCACTCTGTAGCCCAGGATGGCCTTGAACTCACAGAGATCCACCTGCCTCTGCCTTCCAAGTGCTGGGATTAAAGGCGTGCGCCACCACCGCCCAGCCGTCCCTAGTTTTATAGGCAAGAAATCTCACTAAATTTTGTGGATTGTGGGAGAACATAAAACATATTATCAAAAATAAGATAATCCCAACCTGGCATCTTGAAGCTGATATCAACAATCTTTCTCTTTATCTCAAAATCTGGCTCCTTCTCTTTGAGAAGATTAGAACACTTGAATTACCCTCTGTCATAGTGAGGGTTACTATTGCTATGATGAAACACCATGACCAAAAGCAAGTTGGAGAGGAGAGGGTTTATCTGGCTCACACCTCCACATTGTAGTCCAGCACTGAAGGAAGTCAGGACAAGAACTCAAGTGGGCCTAGAACTTAGAGTCAGGAGCAGAGGCCATGGAGGGTGCTGCCTATTGGCCTGCTCCCCACGGCTTGCCAGTCTGTTTTCCTATAGAACCACCGCCCAGGGGTGGCATCATCCATGATGGGCTGGGCCTTCCCCCATCAATCACTACTTAAGAAAATGCCTTACAGCCAGATCTTATAGAGGCATTTCCACAATTGAGGCTCCCTCCTCTCTGATGACTCTAGCTTATGACAAGTTGACATAATAGCTTGTGTCAAGTTGACATAAACTAGCCAGCACACCCTCTAGTCTCTCAGACTTTAAGCCCAAAGACAACCTACCGCATACCCAGCACTCACAAATTACACTTTCCATCATTCTGGGTTTTTTGTTTGTTTGTTTGTTTGTTTGTTTTATTTTTAACACACTTTGTATTAAATAACTATTTTAGTTAATTATTTGAGAGTTGTATACAATATTTGATGACTTCTAATTAGCCCTTAATGTTTCTTGACAGCCTGTCTCCTGTTTTCCTAGTCTATTGACTCTCCTGCTCTTCTGGATGCCTGCTCCTGACTTTCTTTCTACTCACACCTCTAATTCTTTCCCATCTCACTCTCAGCAGGTCTTGCTCCCTGTTTCACTAATAAAAGCCAGCAGAAGAGCCTTTCCAAGCTCTCACCACCTCTTGTCCCCTCCTCTCTATACCTGAGCTTGATCTGCTTCTATGCTGCATGAATGAACTAACCATGAATAAGGGTCTTTGTGCACCCTCTTCACTTCCCTTGGCCTGCTCGTGACGTTGCTCCCTGCTACATCTTTCTCAGCAGCAGACTGGACCTGCCACAACTGCATTAGTCATCCTCATCTCTCAGGAATACTTCAACATACCACCATCAGATTCTCATAGAGTGTACCCATTTCTCAGTACATAATACTCTTTATCATTGTAATCCCATTCGATCTCATGGCCTTAGGAGCCATTAAAAAACTGATCATTTCTCAATTTAATCATTTGAACTTAGTGTCCTGGCCTGCTTTCATTGCTGTAAACACCATGACTTAAAGCTACTTGAGGAGGAAAGGATTCATTTTATGTTTACTGCTTACAAACCAGTCGTGAAGGGAAGCAGGATCTGTAGCAGAAGCCACAGAGGAAGGCTGCTTTCTGACTTACTCTGGATGGCTTGTTCAGCCTGTTTTGTTATATCACCCAGGACCTAGGAGTGCCACCGCCCACAGTGGGCTGGGCTCTCCCAAACCAATCACTTATCAGGAAGATGTCCCTCAAGCTTGACTATTGGCAGTATGATGGAGGCTGTCCCCCAGTTAAGGGTCCCTCTTCCCAGATGACTTTAGCTTGTGTCAAATTGACAGAAGTACTAAGTACCACACTTAGCTTCATACATGTTTAGATTGAAATTCTGGTTCTACACAGCATAGAAAACTGTGAGATTGGCAAAGTGCTTTGCCTTTGCCTGTCTCAGTGTTCTCATGGCTGAAGGACTAAATGAGACAGAAGTCAAATTGCTTTAACCAACAATAGTTGGTCATTTTCAGGTTTCTGTTTAGATTCTTCAGTTTAAAGCCAAGAATTATCCTATCTTATCAATAAAGGAAAAAATTAACTTTTAGGCAAGTCACATTATTAAATTTTAACTATTAAATTACTTGAAAGTAAATTTTAATGCTGGGTATGGTAGAGGATGTCTATAGTTTCAATACTCAGGTGACTCAGACAGGAGGATGAGCATTTGAGGCCATCCCGGACTACACAGTGAGACCCTGTTCTAACTGAAACCAATCCCCACCCAAGTCCACAGGACTAACTTTTTCAGAGAACTTGACTAGTGTGCACAGAGCCCTGGGTCTAATCCCTAGCACTATAAAAATAGTGTTGTTGTTTTAAATTAAAATTATTCTAACATCACACAGTTCATTGAATGCCCTTAACCTGATACAACCTGGCCCCCGCCTGCTCAGCTTTGCTGGGATGATCTATGCATGGAAATTATTGCCGATCTACATGCCAATTTGGGTGGCCATTGTCCATTTTATGGTATAAAGTTGGTCCTCTCACCTCTTGTGTCTCCGTCAAAGCCCTCCTCCCACCAAGAATGCCAGTCTCCTGTTGTTCCTTTACAGCCTTCTGCGCTATCCAGTCTTGGGCTTTAACCCTAATATGAAACCCCGGGAATCTTGTCAAATGGAGGTAGAAGCTCAAATTCTATTACAAATTTGTTTTGCTTATTTTTCTCTTTTTTTTGTGAGATACCTCACCATTTGATAATCTTAACCAGAAATGTTGCACTCTTAAGCTGATTTCAGGAGCCACAATGGTTCTAACTCAAAGGTGGTGATTTATTGGGATGAACTAGCTGTTTCTAATTCAGGATAATGGCGTAAATTCACATCTGCCAGGAAAACTATTTCCTTACATTGTTCATTCTCGTTAAAGTCCATTTAAACTAGACTTATGCCCAGAAGAATTTCTGTCTGCACCTCACTTTTTCACTCAGTTTCCTAGCATTCACTAATTCCCATGTGTGTGTTGGTACTTTGATTTTTTACTCTGTCCATGTATGTTTACATGTATGTGTTTGCTGTTCTAGAGAGTTTATGTTCTGTTATATTCTGTTCAGGTTTTCCTTGGTTTTGTTTTAGTTTGAGACAGGGTTTCATGAAGTCCAGACTGGCCTCAAACTCACCAAGTAGCCTTGAACTTCCTTTCTGCTTCTACCTCCCAAGTGTCAACATTACAGTCATGCACTACCACACCCTGTCTTATGTGGTGCTGGGGCTTGGGAACCCAGGGCTTTGTGCCCGCTGGGCAAGCACTCTGCTAATTAAACTACATCCTTAGTCGCTGTACTGTTTCTGGTGACCTTTCCATTCCTGTCTTGGGCATTTTGATTAGTTATCCATCCACATATGATTTTATCAGGGTACGGGGATTAGTTCTGTCGTGGCGTTTTTCTTATTTCAGTTTTTTGCCCTCCTGTCTCCATACCCCTATTTCTTTACAGACCCCGGGTCTATTACGAAAGAAGAACAAATGTCAAAGGCCCAACAGTTCAGCAGAAGCTTAGAGGAAGGCCTAGGCTTTGAGTATGTGATGTTCTATAATAAAGTGGAGAAGAGGATGGTTTGCTTGTTTCAAGGAGGTCTTCACCTGCAAGGGGTACCTGGGTAAGTACTGTCCTAGCAGCATGGAGCTGAAAGAATCTTATTCTCACATATCCAGGGACTACAAAGACAACATTAAAATGGCAATACAGATACATATTTATTGATATAAAAAGATGTTTATAACATACTATTGAATATTATCTATATTGGTTAAATTTTAAAAATTTAATATAATATTAAATGATGCATATAATATATTATTATAGGACATAGAGCAACAGAGTATAATGAACACATTTACAGTGGTTTGGCCGTGACTTGATGGTAGTACTAAGGGCCTTAAGGTTTCTTCCTTCTACTTCACTTACTGAACTTTAAAGATTCCTTTTATTGTTACTTTAAACTGTGTGTGTGTGTGTGTGTGTGTGTGTGTGTGTGTGTGTGTGTGTGTGTATGCACATATGAGCGCAGGTGCCCAAGGAATCTGGAGGTGTCAGATCCACCTGGAGCTGGAGTGAGCCACCCAGCATGGGTACTGGGAACTGAATTTGGGTGCTCTTAACTGCTAACATGGCTCCAGACCCACTTTCTAAACTTTTAAACAAGGAATATGTATATATACAAACATAATGTTTCTTAATTAAATTTTAGCTTTTTCATGCTGTAATATGATTTTCTACTAAGCTCCAGTTTTATTACAAGTATCCTTTCTGCTATGAACAAAGTTAAGGATATGGCTACTATTTAACATTAAATACACTGAACATGAGGTAAATGTTATAAGACACTTGAATAATTGATATCTTGAGAGGCTATTTCCTGAACTTCTGAAACGTTCTCTTCTGCTGCCGCTGTGACTAGATTCGTTCACGGAGGTGCCATTGCAACCATCATTGACATCACTACTGGCATGTGTGCACTTGCCGAGGGAGTTGCCATGACTGCCAACCTCAACATCGACTATAAAAAGTAAGTCTGCGATAATTCCCCTTGTGTTCTGAAGTCAGATTCTCCAGCAGCAGATCCTGAGTCAAGGCCTATGTCCATTACTATCAAGGAAGTGCTCCCAAAGGACTAGCAAGGGAGATGGAGAAGCATGGGAGTGAAGGAGCCACCAAGCCTGAGCTCTCAAAGTTCTGTAAAGAGCAGCGTCAGCCAGACTGCACAAAGAAATTAGGGAAGGGAAATTCATGCTTCAAAATCATCCCTTCCATCAGCAAGAAAGCTGGAATCTATGCCGTTATAGATGGGGACTGCACTGGCTCTCTGTGTTTGAGTAAAGCATCATCTAGGGAAATAATTTCTCTTTATTTCTTATTGACTTGTATATACGTGAGAGAGGGTACATGCCATGTTGTATAGAGAGTCGGAGGACAACCTGTAGGAGTCAGCTGTCTTCCTTCTAACATGTAGATCCCACGGAGTAAACGCAAGCCATCAGGCTCAGCAGCAAGTGCCCCGACTAGCTGAGCATCTCATGGGCCTGTGGAAATGTTTTTCTTAAGTTATAAAAAATATTCAATAAGATCTAGATGGAGCCCAAATATTCCCTACATGTTAAAAAGAAAAAAGAAAAAGATTTCTCATAACTTCTCATAACATATTTCTAATAACACAGAGAAATAGAATGGAAATAAGATGAGTTTGATTTGCATCAAAAGCAAAGTTCATTCAGCATGATCTTCACCATCCAGCTACAGTTCTACACCAAACAACAGAAGAGCTTCTAGCAAGGAATAAAGAATGAACTGTAGGACAGAAAAAGAGTGTTAGGACAAAGGCTTCAAAATAGAAAGTCTCCAAGGGAGGTTTTAATAGAATATGTAAGTTACTAAACATCTCTTTACGTTTCACAAAAGCTATGTTACTTGAGCACTAGTTTTTGGAAGCCGTGCTTCACAGATGATAGTTTCTTGTCTGTAGATAATACTTAGGTGTTTTGTACTAAGGTTATCCTATAGAAAAGTTTATTTCAGAGGTCAGCAAACATTTTCTGTTAATATTTTATATTTGTGGTCTGTGACACAGCTTTTCAACCCAGCCATGGAAGCACAGAAGCAGCTATAGATAGTGAATAATGATAGCTGTGTTCCAATAAAACTTCATCTATAAAAAGCAGTAGCCAGTGGGCTGTAGTTTGCCAAACCCTGGACTGTTTACCCAGAAGAGGTCCAGTTAGAAAAGAGACAGAGCTACTTGTCTTCTTTTGTAGTTCTCTCTGTCCCTTACCTTCCCTCAAATAAAAACAGAGATTTTTGCTGGGTGGTGGCGCATGCCTTTAATCCCAGCACTCGGGAGGCAGAGCCAGGTGGATCTCTGTGAGTTCAAGGCCAGCCTGGTCTACAGAGTGAGATCCAGGACAAGCACCAAAACTACATGGAGAAACCCAGTCTCGAAAAGAAAAAAAAAGAAAAGAAAAGAAACTATTAGTTAGCTATTATAACTTCTTTATTTATTATAACTATTTATAGTTAGCTATTCTAACTTCTTCCTCTCTAGTGGCCAATAATGGTAACTTCAAATTAAAATTATACAAGATTGAAATTTATCATCTAAAAACAGTCGGGAAAGGGTGTCCTAAACACCTCAGGCTCCCATAGATGTGGGTCTACATGTTGCTGGAGAGGTCCCACCAAGCCCCGCAGTTCCACAACCCACGTATAAAATAAACACGCAGACGCTTACATTATTTAAACTGCTTGGCCATTAGCTCAGGCCTATCATTGTCTAGCTCTTACTCTTATATTTAGCCCATTTCTATTAATCTCTACTTTGCCACGTGGCTCGTGGCTTACCGGTACCTTACATCTTCCTTGTCCTGGCGGCGGCTCCAGGCAGTCTCTCCTCTACCTTCCTGTTCCCTCAATTTTCCTCTGTTAGTCCCGCCTATACTTCCTGTCTGGCTACTGGCCAATCAGTGCTTTATTAACGTATTTGTCATACAGAACATCCCACAGCATCTACATCCGTTCTTTTGCATATAAATATGCAATTTTTTCATTTGTTAAAGAGACTGTATTTTGTCCATTGTGTATTCTTGACACCCTTGTCAAGGATCAGCTGTCTGTGAGATTGGGGAGATTATTCTGTGGTGGTATTGTGTTCCCCAAAATATTGTGTACCTTAATAAACTT
>CABHPP010148515.1:15173-25522 GCA_902168425.1 Peromyscus attwateri
GCTCAGGTTTGATTTTATTAATAAGACTTTTAAGATTCATGCTACATTATTCAGTTGGTAAAGTTATTGCTGTGCATGCATGAGGGTCTGAGCTCAGAACCCAGCACCCACTTTTTTAAAGTTAGGCATAGTATCACATGACTGCAGTTACAGTGCTGGGGAGGAGAAGGTAGGAAGATGCCGGGGGCTTGCTGACCAGACAGTCTAGCAAGGCAGTGAACTCTAGGTTCAGTAAGACCCTGGCTCAAAAAATGAAATAGAGAGTGGCTGAGAAAGACACCGGACAGTGGCCTCCATTTTCTTCCTGCAGTCACTCACACTCAAATATGTACCCCACACAGGAACAGTAGACCGTATATGAGTGGGTTTGCTTCTGAACCCTTTGTTCTGTTCCATTGATTTATTTATATATCTATCTTTATGCCAATACTGTGTTTTATTCTCTGGTCTTGTAATGTATTCTGAGATCAAGAAATACTATATTCCAGCTTTCTTCTTTCTCAAGATTGCTCTAATGGGATTGGTTTTGTTCCCACACAAGTCACAGAATTGCCTTTTTAATTCTACAAAAAAAAAAAAAAAAAAAAAGCCACTGGAATTTTATGAGGGTTGTAGCCTTTTTACTTGTAAAAAGCAAAACCTCACTTTAGCCATCTCAATTTCCAGCCAGCCAATCTATTTGACCTATTCCCTTGTCTCTAAGTACACTGAGATGGACGAAACAGCTCCGAACTGGTGGAGCTGAAAGGGGCCGTGTCTGAGCCTACAGCCACCTCATGACATAGCAGGCCAAAAGCTCTCCACTGGACTTCCTGATTTTTTTATGTGGCAAAAAAGAGATACTCAAGGACATTCTTCCTTCAACATGAGCATATTCTGCATCAAATGCATGCATACATACATACATACATACATAAGTGTGAGTACAGGCTGGAGAGACAGCTCAGCAGTTACACCCATGCTGGGTAGCTCACAACCACCAAGGGCTCTGACATCCTCTTTTGGCCTCCATAGGCACCTTTACATACATAGCATACACATACACTTATATAGACATATATACAGAAATACAAGATAAACGTAAATTTTTAAAAAGTATCAGCAAAAACAATAAATAGCAAATTTAGATCCTCAATGACTTTAGATATCTTTATGGGATAATCAGATGCATACTACCGTGTAAGATGCTTAAAGAAAATAAAAGAAAAAAATCACAAAAAAGAGAAAATAGAAACTAAAGATTATTAATTAGATTTACTGTGGAATTTAATAGAATTCTTATGTAAAGGTGTAATTATTTTAAAAAAAACAAAGGCTATTTAAGTGCAACTGAAAGTGACCAGAAATGTAGAGCTAAAGAAATTACGGTATAGACACAGTGCCCATGAAGTTCAAAACCTTTTCTTTGAATCTATTTAGAAATTAAGCCAGGTGATGGTGATGCACAGCTTTAATCCCAGTACTCAGAAGGCACAGATCTCTAAGTTCAAGGCCAGCCTGGTCTACAGAGTGAGTTCCAGGATAGCCAGGGCTACACAGAGAAACTCTGTCTCAAAAAAAAAAAAAAAGGAAGGAAGACTCAAAACCACAGCCCAAGCTTTCTTTTCATTTTCCTGTTGTAACTGCCTCACCTTGTGGCATGTCTGTATATCACTGCCACATGGAGGTTCTGAAAGCGAATCCTTCATGCTTGGGAAATCCCTCTTTAATGCTAGTCCACTACAGTTATTTAAAGCAGAGGAATCTGTGGCTGATATGTAGAATTAAATTATATTGTAAAATAAAATACAATAAATTAAAAAAAAAGCAGAGCTTTGCTCCTCCTCTTTAAAGAAAAAGAAGAATGGTTGGAGGCATCCCTAGCTATGTGGCTTTTGTCACCCTAATGGTTTACATTTTGTTCCTTCTCTACCTTTCAGAAGTTCAGATCAATGTGTAGCAGTTGGTTTCACACTCAGGAAGCTTGCTCCTCTAAAATGTACAATTAAATCCTGCCCTGTGTTTTCAATGAAAATTAACTTATGTCCTTTATAATCTCGTGGTTTTTATAATCACTTCTCACTACAAGATAGTTCCTTCTTGGTTAAGATTTATTCCAGATTCCATTCAACAGGCCTGTATGCTCCATGGTGATGGTCAGCATCACTCCCCGACTCCATTATTTCAATGAATTATTCATGTACATCCCACAATTTTATTAACTGCCCGCGGCAGTCAAACCAGTGGTAGATATACCAAGCTCAAATGGCAAAAGGAGAAGCAGAGTTCCAGTCAGACTGACATGGATTCAGTTTGGTATAGAATTGGCTACTCTCTGACCCTCAGATGGTTCATCCAATAAGAGATGAGAATACTTTTTCTAGAAGGGTGTTAGGACTACTGATGTATTCAGAGATGACAATTTAATATGTTGAATAGTGGCTTGAAATCACTTTAAGAAGGAAGAGAGAAAGAGATGCTTTGAATCCAGTATAGAGAGGAAAGGAGTTGAGATATAAAGGGAACAAAAAGGGATCAAAAAGGAATCAAAGCTCTAATAAGAACCCCAGAGCAGTGGGAAAAAATTGGCTTTAAAAAATGCTGGGTGAGTATATTCTGTTCTAGAATGAAAGAACAACACAAATCCACAGAAAATACAGTAACTGTCCATCAGGATAAATAACAGTAAGTCTGTACAGCTAGCCTAGAGAAGTTATAGAGCTCTTAAAAGCATCAGAGACAAAAGAGCATCCCTAAGAGAGCTGTTTTGGAAGCAAGAGGGCGCCATTATCCTAGCAATAAACCTCCCCACAGCAGCAGAAGAGACTCAGCAGTGAACTAGGCCAGTCTAGAACCATGCTCCCAGCATGCTGAAGTTCAGAGGGCAAAGTCAAGTTTTCATTGAACCAAAAACTGAGAAAGGTTATGGAAAAATAGGACAATGCCCATGGAACATATCGAAGAGTGCCACAGACGGAAGGAAGGAACGCAGTGACAGAGTGACCAGAGGCAGGGTGACAGCAAAGGCGGTGAGCAGAGAAACGGTGCGTGTGCAGAGCATGGGTCTCAGCAGCAAGGCTGATGTCTGCATCCTGGAGAACAGCAAGAAGCTGAAACAATGACGGAGCTGGGGAGAAGGCGAACAGAATCCCTTGTGTTTTTCAGTAGGGAGGAGATTAAAATGAGTGATCATTAATAGAGAAAGCAGTAGAAAAGGACAAAGAGGAAAAAGTCAATTTTTAAAACAAGGGGGGAAAAGTTTAGAAATGTGAATCAAATAGGAAGCAAAGTAAGATAGTGTAGCAAAAAGTCAGTATACTGACTGACCAGACCATCAGTCCAAGACAGGTCATAAAACTGAGTCTAAGTAAAAAGCTGGGAAATATGTGAGACATTTAAAAATGATACAGAAAAAAAAAGGGTTGTAAGTTTTTTGTTTGTTTGTTTTTGCTTTTAAAACAAGGTCTCTCTATACAGCCCTGGCTGGTCTAGGATACCATATATAGACCAGGCTGGCCTTGAACTCACAAAGATCCTCCAGCCTCTGCCTCCTGAATGCTGGGGACAAAGTTTGCACCACTGTACCTAGCCTGATACAGAAAAGTTTTAAAGAAAGGAAAATACGTGAGACAAAAGCCAACCAGAAGAAAACTGAGATCAGCAAAAATCAATTTGTACCTAAAATAAGTAGTAGTAGGTACAGAGAAAACAGCTTCAAAATAAAGAATCAGTCTGGGCGTGGCAGGAATAGCTCCTACCTTAGCAAGGCAGGAGAGAACTCCCAAAGTTGTCCTCTGATCTCCCTTGCCAGCATTCCTGGTGAAACATACATGTCTGCCCTTATACATTTAACACATACAAAATAAGTGGATAAAGAAATAAAGAAGTTGGGGGGAGTTGGATAGATGGGTCAGAGGTTAAGAGCACTTACTGTTCTTGCAGAGGATCCGAGTTCAGTTCCCAGCACTCACATTAGGTAGTTACTATCTGTAGCTCCAGGTCCAGGGGATCTAGTGTCCTCTTCTGGCCTCTCTGGGGAATTGCACTCACCTGCACATACTGTCACACAGATAAACAAACATAATTTTAAGATCTTAAAAAGAAACTTTAAAAAAAGAAAAAGAGATGCTGAACAGGTAAGAATACCAGATATCCCCAGGACCTTGACAAATTTGGGTAGACACCAATAGAAGAGCAAAGTCTGATGTCTATATCAATGGAGTCTGGAAAAGCTAATGGAATGGAATGTTAAAAGGGAATGGGAGGGAAGGCTGGGCCAGGGGGCAATCACAGTGACAACTTCCTTGTGTCTTAGAGTCCCTTCGTCCACATGGTGGTGCTGTAGGAACACAGGACATTTCCATGTTCTACCTTTTGCATCAACCAACAGAACTCTGACCTTCAAAGAAAGTTCTTTTTCATTGTGGTACTCTAGCTCCAGGATTCCCCAAATGACTAGCCACTAGTCACATGTAGCTATTTAAATCTAAGTATAAGTTAATTAAAATGAAATAAATTATAAGATTCAGTTCCTCATTTACACTAGCCACATTTCAGGTGATCAGTAGGCACATGTAACTACCACATTGGATAGCTCAGCTCTGGGACCTTTATATCATCATAGCACTGGTTTAGAATAATAAGGCTGTCACCAGACAAGTACTCTAAAAAGAAGTAGATAAGAAAATTGTTAATTATATGTATGTATTTATTATGTCTAGAGCGAGGTACAAGTATACTATAGCATGCATGTGGAGGTCATAGGCCAACTTGTAGGGTCTCCCTCCACCATGCAGGTCCCAGGGATTGAACTCAAGCCATCAGGCTTGGCTGCAAGAGTCTTTACCTACTGAGCCATCTAACTGGCCCAGGAAATTCTGAAAATAGCAGAGACGCTGACAAGGACTATTCCATGGCCTGTTTTCACTTCTTTCTGCTACAGCATCAGACTAGGCTCTGGATCTCCAAGTGGGAAAGTCTGCCAAACAGAGCTGGAATCCCTAGTGATCTCTGAACTGAAGCCCAGAAGGGCAGTCTGGGACCATATGCCCAAGAGTGTGGGGGGAAGGAAGCCGGAGGGAGAGGAGACACTGTTGGTGTCCGAGCCCTTAAGGAACATTCCAGCTAAGTGGTCAGCACTCACTAGCATAGGGTATGTATCCACCCTGCTGTGCACCTGATGGCCTTTTTTCTCCCTTCTGCAGACCTATCCCCCTTTGTTCTGTTGTGGTGGTAAACAGCAAACTTAGTAAGACTGAAGGAAGGAAACTTTTTATTTCCTGTGATATCCAGAGTATTGATGAGAAGACTTTATACACATCGGCAACAGGTGAGAAGCTGCGCTGTCTCTGGGAGGTTGGCCTGGGTTAGGGTTTGGAGTTGGGTTTGGTTTGAGTGTTTGTTTGAGACAAGCTTTCATGTAGCCTGGGATGGCCTTGAAATTGCTCTACAGCAAAGGATGACCCTGAACTGGTCCTCCTGCCTCTACTTCCTGAGTACTAGAATGACAAGCTTGAATCATCCCGCCACACCTGGCTTAGGTTGGTTGGGTATTGGTTTTTTTTTGTGGGAGGGTTTTTGGGGGGGATTAGGGGTTAGGAGTGTCAGTGCTGGATCAAACCCCAAGGCTTTGTACATACTAGGCA
The DNA here is from genome assembly GCA_902168425.1 of Peromyscus attwateri. Lineage (NCBI taxonomy): Eukaryota > Metazoa > Chordata > Mammalia > Rodentia > Cricetidae > Peromyscus > Peromyscus attwateri. Next base: position 20,798 of record CABHPP010148515.1, read on the forward strand.
AGCACCCTGTCACTGAGCTACATACCCAGCCCCATGGCTAAGGACATTCTTACATACTGCTAGTGAAGGACCTATTTGCCAATATCCATTCCAATTGGAGGTGAGATAACATTTGATCTAATTCAGAACTCTATCTCATAGGTAACATAGGGGGTGCTATGGTTAAAGTATTGGTGCATCCCTCACTTCAACTGCAAAAGAATGAGCAAAGCTTTGACTCACTTCAGTGGAACTGGCTAAAGAACTACAGTTCTTCCCTAATGTATGCTATAAAAATACTGTAGACTGGTTTAGTACCATAGGCAAAAGTGAGGAAAGTCTGAGGTGAAGCAAGCCCATTAACATACACTGGGTGAGAACCACAGGGGTCAGGGCAGAAGCCCTTCCATTTCTCCCCTCCCCTTCCCTTGCACTTGCCTCCTTCCTCTCCTCCCTCCCTGTATTTATTCTAAGAGTCATTATGTAGACTTGATGTGGTAAGCCCAGGGACATGGAGACACACACACACACACCAGGAAGAGCAGCAACGGTGGCCAGCAGCGTCAGAGTCTGGACAGGATAAGGAGGGTATATGCACGAGGGAGTAGCCCACCACAGGGTGCCAGAGCCCAAGGAAGGGATCCCTGGAGCATGGCAGCGGTGATGGGAGCAGGCTCACTCTGACACGCAGTCATAGGTATGGGGAAAGTATCAGTTAAATCCTGTGGTTGTACAGGAGACACTCACTGGACATGTGTGTTTTCCCATCTGTTGTTCTTTCAAATAGTATAATACCTTTTGAAAAATCATTTATGCATCCTTTTGCTAAGTTATTCTCTAATAGTTTAGAGAGAGAGATACCTTTGTGCCAATCTCACAGTTTTTCTATAAGCTTGAAATTGTTTCAGAGTAAAAAAATATGAAATGGGAGGAAAGGCAAATGTCTACAGAGTATTTGCATGTGCATAGACCAGCTCTTGAAAGGAGCATGGGTGACTGTTCTGGAAAGGGGACTGGGTGGGCAGTTCACTGTAGGTGCTTTGTACATCCTGAGAGTAAAGACACAGGAAATGATTTCCAGGAATGAAACTGAATTTTATGGGTCCCAAAACTTAAAAGAAGCCCATTTAACAAAAAAAAAAAAAAAGAATTCAACATTTGGTATAAACATGAAAACTTAGTTAGGATGTGAAAAGAAACCACAACTTATTTCTGCTGGCTTAGAGATGCAGGTTCCTTCCTGCTGAGATCTCTATAGGCAGCCTGCCAGAAATCTCACCTAGAAATGTCTTCTGTTTGTGCTTTGAGCAATGCATCCAACAGGGACTTTGCAGGGCCCTGGAAGCCTCGGCTTCAGATGCACATAGCTTACACAGCACTAGTTACATTTTCATTTTTTATTTAGTGCACCTCAGATGTACATGTTTATACTAATCATAATTCTTGAGTTATGACATGATTCTCACTGGTATATAACTGTTCATCTTTTATTTATTCATCTACTAAACTTCATAATAATACCCTAGGGCCAACCACCAAACAGGAACCAGACTCTTATCATATTTTATCTCTACATAACTGCTGTCCTCATCTTTTCTTCTTGCTTAATGATAACTCTGATCTTGAATTTAATAGCTTGCATTATTTTGTAGCTTCTAGCTTTTATTTTTTAGATTTCCTTAAGGATGGTTGAGCATGCATGGTGTGGGGGCACACACCTTTAGCCCCAGCAATCAGAGGCAGGCGGATCTCTGTGAGTTTGAGGCCAGCCTGGTCTACAGAGTGAGTTCCAAGACAGCCAGAGAAACCTTGTCTCCAAAAAAAAAAAAAAAAAGTTGAGTAAAATGGTTCATACCCATAATCCCTGCATTAGGGAGTCTAAGGCAGGGGGATTGTGAGTTTGAGGCCAGCATGAGCTATATAGTAAGACTGTCCCTCCAAAAAAAAAAAAAAAAGAATACCTACCATACATCTAAGGGAAGTATTCTTTAGTTGTTCCTTTTTAACTTTGGAGAAAAGAGATTGTGGCGGGTGACTTTTTCTGGGTTTGGTTTTGCCTGACTTGTATGTTGCTGAGATTCATCCATGTTCTGGGCTGTGTTGTTCTCTAATTTCTGCTTCCGAGTAATACTCCATGAGCCACACACTGCGTTGACGTTGCTTGTCTGATCACGGGCTCTGCTCCTGCTGTGTGTGTTCTTGCTGGTGTCCTCTGCAAGGCAGGACTTGGCATCCACTCAGCAGCAGAGTCTCTGGCTGTCGGGTGTGTCGGTGCTCAGCTCTGCACGGGAGCCCACCTCGTCCTCAAAAGCTGCCCCCAAATGTCCGGCACTCTTCTGACCCCTGTCTTCTCTAGCAGTTGACAGTCAGCTTCCTCAATTTTTTACTAATAAAAGGTTTTTAAATGGAATCTTTTTTTTTTTGAGACAAGATCTCATTATGTAGCCCAGGTTGGCCTCAAACTCACAGAGCTCCACCTGCCTCTGCCTCAACTAAAATGGGATCTTAATGTCATTTAGATTTTCATTTCCCAGGTAACCTATAGAGTTCTTCATATGTTCACTGACCATGTTTGTTTCCCATTCTGTGAAATTCCCATTGGTTTGTCTTTCCTTTTTTCTTGTTTTTACAAATTTGTAGGAATTCTTTAGGTAGTTTAGGTTAAGCCTGTGTTGGCTAGGTAGAAACTACATACATCTTTCAGTGTGGAAGATGGTTTTATTTGCTTTAAAGCATCTCTTTTTAATGCCAATGTAGTCACATTTAGTATTTTTTTTCCCTTTTCAAACCCTGTTTAAGAAATCCAATTTCACTGGGCGGTGGTGGCACATGCCTTTAATCCCAGCACTCGGGAGGCAGAGCCAGGCAGATCTTCTCTGAGTTCGAGGCCAGCCTGGTCTACAGAGCCAGATCCAGGACAGGCACCAAAACTACACAGAGAAACCCTGTCTCGGGAGAAAAAAAAAATCCACTTTCCCCCTAAGCGTCAGCTTTTCACAAGAACGATGGGTAGGGGAGCAGGAAGGTGGCATTAGTGGTCTAAATCCACAGTCAATTTGCAGCTCCATTCCAAGTCTTTCTAGTCTAGATTGCTTCTGATGCTGTGGTAAAACGCTCTGACCAAATGCAGTGTAGAGAAAGAAAAGGTCTATTTCAGCTTACACTTCAGTTCACAGTCCACCAGTGAGAGAAATCAGGGCAAGAACTCAGGACAGAAACCATAGAGGGACACTGCTTCAGTAAGCAGGCTCATGCCTAGCCTTAGACAGCCCAGAGCTACTTGCTTCCATAGACCAATCTGATATGAGCAATCCCTCAATTGAGATACCCTTCTCAGGTACCAAGACGGTCAGGTTGACAGTTAAAGCTTATTAACACGATCACTAAACCTTCCTTATCAGTTGACTGAGTTGTAAACTTACTTCTCATTTCCTGGCTTCCTCTTGATAGAAGTATTTATGAATCATGAAGTAGTAGAGGACCTGGAAGAGGTGAAGGAAGGTAATGACTTTGACAATCAAAAGTTGATTGATTTATTTTTGAGACAGGGTCTAGCTGGCATGGAACTCACTCCGTAGACCAGGCTGGCTTTGAACTCAGAGAGATCCACCTGCCTCTGCCTTCCATGTGCTGGTATTAAATGTTTGTACCACCACCCCCAGCCAAAAGTTGGTTCTTAAGTTTTCTGAGAAATGAGAGTAGAAAGATAGAGATACAAGTCTCCCTGCTTGGTCTCATCAAATGGAAAACAGTTGACTTACAATCACCTGTTGTTGTTTTGTTGGTTTAGCTTTATTTATAAAGCTGGATCCTGACAAACGTTTGACATAAAAGAACTTCTGGTGAAGTGCACACTGTTCTGCATGAGGTCCTCCTCCAGAGCGGCACCTATCTCCACTCCTGTCCCAGCTGCTGAATCCCCAGGAGAAAGCCTGGCTCACAGACCCTTCAGGACAGCCTCTGAAATACAGGGCTGCAGGAATTGTCCACCTTCCAGACTTTTTCATAAGAAGCACTCCCTGAGAGAGTCTCAGCAGTCATCTGTATCCCCAGGACAAATATGTGGTCCTGAAATGTGAACAGACTTCAGAGCTAACAAGCACAGCACCTGCTCCACTGCAGACTGCAGAAAAAAGACTGTATTGAAACTTTTACTGCAAACATGGAAATGGAGTGGTGTGTGTGGAGTGCACATGTGCATAAGCACGTACTGTATGTTACAAAGCGGGTTTGTTGTATGTGAACAAACATCTTTCTGGCCATAGTAGGGAACACAGCTCATTGCTATGGGAATGGATCCCACACATCTGTTGTCTGGGATCCTAGAGATTAAACTGTTGTTCGTTTTTACCTCGGCCTGTACTATTGTATCTTACAGCATTGTGGTTTGTCATCACTGGAAGAAGGCTCTGTTAACTTTCGGGGCCTATAATACAGAACTACAAGCTAGGTGGTTTAAACCAACAAAAACTTCACTGTCATAGTTCACTGGCCCAGAGGCCAGAAGTCTAAAGTTAAAGTATTAAGACGACCTTGCTCCTTCTGAAGGTTCTGGGTGGAAACTGTTTCACATCTCTCCTGGTTTCTACCAAGGAAGCCTCCATCATTCCTTGGTTTTTAGATACAGCATGATTTCCCATCTTCTGTTGTTCCTGTATCCAAATTTCCCTTTGAAGAGGTTTATTTCTCTCCCTCCCTCCCTCCCTCCCTCTCTCTCTCCCTTTCTCTGTGTATGTGCTTGTGTGC